>VTPC01001572.1:5727-31633 GCA_011009095.1 Ignelater luminosus
TTCTTCTTCTTCTTCTTCTAGTAAACTCCAAAAATCACTTTTATGACTCGTACAAAAATTTATTTTAGAAATTCTTCTACATTGTTAAAGCAGAGGTTGCCGCCTGGTTCTTTAAATAGTGACAAGTAGAAAGCAATAATTTAGTAAACTCTGTTCCTAATCCCTTAAAAAAATCGTAAAATTTACTGACCGTACTACAAATTGCCAGAAGCGGTAAAAGAATTAAACGAAACCTTCGAGAACCTTGACAAGAACATTATATGTATTATAAGGGAAAGCAATAAAGTAATAAAGATTTAAAAATGTTAGTACAGGTTTTGCCAAATTAAATGAGAATTTGAAGGATCTAAATCGCTTAATCACTTTTGCGCATTGTATGTTTCTATTACAATAAATAAAAAGATAAATTGTTTAGATACTTTCTTAAATTTACAATACATAATTACAATAAAAACCTGTAGAGTACATTAATTATTATACAATTTAAATCCAGATTCTCATTTAATTTGACAAAGACTGTACAAAGATTCAGACAAGCTAAATTTTTCACATGTTTAAGTTACTATTTCAACTTCCATTCAGTAAAATATTTTATTGCTCGGCAAGGAAGAGGGTTGTAAATCTTAAGGAAATATCAATACAAAAGAAATTTCCAGAAATTTCTAATCTATGTAAACAGGTATTTAAACCTTAAAATCCTATAGTAAGCTTGTACCCGAACTGTCCTTAGAAATCTATAAATTGGAAATGACCACGTTTTAAAAAAAATAGAAACATTCTCGCGAGACCTTATGTGAAACAATGAATAAGGTATATGATATAGAAAATGATTACTGATAAACAATTTTTACGCGAACAACGCTTGCGGTCAAATATAACAGACTTTTTTAAATAAGTGAGTTGTATGTGTATATTTGTTAATGTAAGTACATAATATACGGTATTATAATTATTATTTTAAATTTTTAATTGCGTATATGTTAAATTTATAGTGAGATAAACACTAGGTTCCTTACTTTTTTACTCACGATGTATAAGTTGCTAGAAAATACATAATTATGTAAAAGACCTTCAATTCTTTAAAATTCAACAGTAAGTATTATTCGGTAATATTAATGTATGAAGTCTTGGTGAAGCGCAAAATTATCGATACATACGGTGAAATGAATGAAATATAGCAATGATGAAATAGATGAAATTTAGTGAATTATTGATAAAGTAGATGAAGTTCGGTGAATTAATGGTGAAATGGGCGAATTTCTATGAATTACTGACAAAGTAGATGAAGTTCGGCAAATTACTGATAAACAACGTGAATTTTGTGAATTACTGATGAAATATGTGAAGTATGAAGTTTGGTGTACACAATTTTTTCCAGCGATTAACCCCTCGGATGTATGTCTACTAGTCTTCGACCACCAGAGTACACTGAGCTTCTGAAATGTTTTCCTGTTCTACATTCAGTTCAGGATATTCTCCATTATCTGTGGTGGTCTGGTTCTGCAGTAGAACTGAAAAAGGAACTTACTGCAACAGGTTCCGCACGAGGAACAGCAGCTCTGGAAATTGAACTATTATTGGAGAATGAAAAAGCTCTTATGATCAATAAGAGACTATTCACGAATTGAGCAATAATTATTACTAGATATACAGTGTGTCCAAAATTCGAGGCTCACTATTGGGATCTCGTAAAGTGTAAGAGATACGAAGTCGGTTAAATTAGAAGAAAGTTAGCTATTTTGGAGATCAATTTACTTATGCTTTTGTTTTTTCAAAAAAGTTTACGGCTTATTAGATATTTGCTAAAAACGAAATTATCTTATTTTTGTTTAATGAAATATCTCAGGAACGAACAAAGATAGAGAAAAATAACAAAGAGGGTGTTTTAGAAAATTTACTTCGAAACATAAAAAATTATTTTCGAATTGTCTTTTGTTGTACTTCAGCGGTGGAACGTAAATTCAAATCTTTTCTAATGGAACGCCTACTTGATTTCTACATTACTAAATAACACGCCTTAAATGCTTTTTAGCGACACATGGTTTGATATAGCTATTCTTTTGTTTTACCTAGTTATGAAGTGAAAAGCATTTCCCATGTAGTGTGTCATGACATTAAACATATGAAAAACATTGTTTTTAGTCAGATAAATTACATTTGTTATGTAACAATTGCTAAAACAAAAAAAGACGCTTTTAAGATGTTTTACGGGGCATTAGCTGCTTATTTGGCGCTATCTGTTAATGCGCAGCGTATTCGCATAACAAATGAATTTATTTAATAAAAATCCACCACTTTGTTCCAACTTCAGGCCAATAATGTGCCTACAAAATTTTAACGGCCTATAAGTATCTCGTTCATTTAGAATAATTAAATACACACAGACAGACCTAGAAGATATACAAAAAACGATTCGACAAAATTCACGTATCACCACCCTAAATCGTCTACAAAAGGAACATAAATAATTCATAAAGAAAAATGGTTTTTTTTACAAAATTGCATTTTGAAATGCACATTTGATTGATTATATGATTCCAACCCTAAGGGAACCGGAAGTTCTGAAAAACTGGTCTGCTAAGGAAACACGTGTAAAGCATTCCCATAATATTAACGAAAGCATATCGACTATAAAGTTTTGTTTTTGTTTTAGTTTTCAGTTCAGATATGGACTAGGACACTTTCATGGAGTTATTTGAAGTTCTTGTTTTGATTTGAAACAAATGAAACACCTATTGGGGATTTTAACATAAACAACTATTTAGAGTGAGTAATGATCTGGGTATTCTGAGAACTGAGTATGTTTAAAAAGGTTGTTGCGATCACTTCTTTAGCCGTTTCTTACGGAGATTACTAAATAATTTAATAAAAATTTTAGAAAAAATGTACTTCTTGTAATTTGTGACAATATTTTAAATGTCTATGAAAATTATGCGCAGATCTATTCTTTTTTTGTGAACTCAATGGATCTTTAGGTGCTTTTTAAGCATTAAATTCAATCTTTCGTTTGGATAGTTGCGTTCTATTTAAACCGATTGTTTTATTTCATCATAGCATGTATTCATTTAATATAAATTTATCGTTTCATTTCGTTTTATAATGTTTAGTAAGTTTTTTACCGATATTTCTCTTGGAGTTTTATTGTTAAAAATTAAATTGTTTTATGCTTCTTTTATAGTTGATGAAATCATTTCAAGTTTTCATTTATAAAATTTAATTTGCATCTTTGTATTAGCAAAACGTGCTTCTTTCTAACTCGAGATTGTTTATATGTTCCGGGTGTATTTTTTTGCCGCCGTCGATTCGGGGAATAATTAATTTATTTACATTTAGATTTCGTCGTCAGAAGGAATGCTTAGTTATGCCTCTGGAAAAGATCAAAATAAACTGGAGAAATGACGTATGCAAAAGTACCATTTTCAATGGGTCGTCTATGCTTGATTGGACTTTAGGGTGTGAAATCAGCTTTTCGTATTTCCTTTCGATCGCTCCGATGCGAAAAAGACCGCGATTTCCGATCTGGCCTCGGATGAAAGCGCACAGCCCTTGGGCTGGACGCTCGCTCGCTCGCCGTAAAAAGGGGTCCATTGTATGGTTTTGAAATTATGTTCTCGCTCCCTACAACCCAGTGCTAGCTGTGGGCCAAATATAGTTTTGTGTAGTTTATGGAAAAACTCAAGAAAATAGTTTCTGTGGGTTCCCCTTTCGCATTATTTGCGGATGAAAGTCTGGCCCGCAAGCTGAAAGGCGTTGCCTCCTAATATTTTGTGATTGACCGTGACGAAAGTGGTTTGTCGTTAAATAATCCTACAATTACGGTCGGGAAATAGAACAGTAGTGGAGTGAAACATTGTTGGATTTTGGTATTGGTGTGGTCTTCTTTTGGAATTTTGATTCCTTGAGTTATCGTTTGCCCTGTGGTTAGAAGGGCCCATCTCTGTATATAAATTCGGAGCGTGAAATATTATTGTGAACACTATAAAATTTAGTTTGCTGGTTAATAAGTAACATTTTAAAGAGAAAGATATAAACGTTTGGACTCATTGGTGCGGGGTTAGTTCGGTCGTACGAGGGTGGTCTGAAAAGTTTCCGACCGAACAAAGATACAAGACATTTTTTCTGAAAATTTTTTTTTATTTTTCGACATAGTCTCCTTGTAACTCTACACACTTCTCCCAGCGATGCTCCCATCTCTGTAACCCGTCTAAATAGTACTCGGCATTTTTCTCTGCAAAATAATTGATCACGAAGGTGATTGCCTCTTCATTTGACGAAAATCTTTGTCCTCCGAGCGCAATTTTTAGATGAGGGAACAAAAAGAAGTCGCTTGGGGCTAGATCTGATGAGTAAAGCGGATGGTCAAGCAGTTTAAACCGTAATTCGTGGATTTTCGCCATGGCAACCGCTGAGGTGTGAGACGGTGGGTTTTCTTGGTGAAACAGGATTTTCTTTTTCTGCAAATGTGGCCGTTTTTTCGCAAGTTCTGCCTTCAGCTTGTCAAGTAATGATGCATAGTATGCTCCTGCAATGGTTTTTCCTTTTTGAAGATAATCGATTAAAATAACTCCATGACTATCCCAAAAAACAGTCGCCATCACTTTCCCAGCCGAAAAAACAGTTTTTGCTTTTTTTGGAGCCGGTTCCCCCTTTGCAGTCCACTGTTTGGACTGTATTTTTGTTTCGGGCGTATAATGGTGTATCCAAGTTTCATCTACAGTAATTAATCGGCGCCCAAACTCGGATTTATTTCGCCTAAACTGCGCCAAAAGAGCGTTGGAAATATTCATTCGAATACGTTTTTGGTCTAACGTGAGCAAACGCGGCACCCAACGCGCGGACAGCTTTCTCATGCCTAAATGTTGATTTAATATGTGACAAACAAGTTCTTTTGACATGTTCATAACCTTTGCTATCTCTCTCACTTTAATTCGGCGGTCGTCTAGCACGATTTGGTGAACTTTGGCGATGGTTTCGTCGGTAGTTGCATTTTTTGGACGTCCCGAACGTTCATCGTCTCCCAAGCTTTTACGGCCACGTTTAAATTCAGCAGCCCAAAATTTCACTGTGGTAAATGATGGTGCAGAGTCCCCACAGAATCCAACTCATCTTTTATTTGCGAAGGCGTATTGCCTTTCAAAAACAAATATTTAACGACAGCTCGATACTCGATTTTGTCCATTTTCACAAAAAAACTCACATCAACTCACTCAAACGACTGTTACATAAAAACTGCGCGTCCAAAATGGCTGAAACTTTGGTGAGTAACTGTCAACAGATGAACAACGAAATTCAGTAGCTTTTATTTACGAGTGCTGCCATCTTCACATTGAGGTCGGAAACTTTTCAGACCACCCTCGTACATTAAGCGCGACCGTTTACCACACGAATCCCCGTGAGCAGTTTCTTGAATGTAAGAAAAGCGATTTGGAAATGGAGTTTTCTGGTGATCAGCCTCATAGTATTGTAGAATAGGATAAATGTGGAAAACGCATAGTCCGTAAGAAAATTACTTCTTTTTTTTTATTTACTTATATTTTGTGACGCTGTGCGATATATTTGTTTACATGCTTAAGTTAAAGGTTCTTTAGACAAGGTTATTATTTGAAATCTTTTCTATTTTATTGTAACGTTAGTATTTTCATATTTAAAATTTAGTTTTTTTGTGACAAACGTTCACAGGTAGTTTTAGACGTTTAAAAAAAACAACGATGTGTCTTTGGTTTTATTTTCGCTAAATTATTTGTGACAATAGTTCGTCATATTAGAGTTTGATTCTTGTTTCTAGTTATTTACTTTGTGTAAGATAAATATTTTTGGTCTATCCCAACTTTTATTTTTGATCTATTTGAGATTTTATGATACAGTAATGTCATTTTTGTTAAATCATTAGTCTCTTTCACTTATTTAATTTCATTCATGTAAGCGTATTTTATTATCATTTATTACGTTCTTTGGTTTTCTTATTTTGAATAATAAATGAACAGTAAGGTTTAATTGGTGGCTTTCTTTAAAAGGGTTTGAAATCTATTTTATAACTGTACTAACTGTGGATGTAAACTATGAGTGGATCACCAGAGCGAGAACAAAGGAATCTCGATAATCTTGGCTCTATTGTATATTTGGCTGTAATTAGCGCATTTGTGTGCTTGACAAAATTTGAATATGTTTGCAAAACTTATTTCGCTTAACGAAATTGCTGATCGTTCCCTGTTATTGCTAAATTTGGCTTTAAAGAAAGATAAAGTGTTCACCGTAAGTATCTCACTAGGTGAGCTGTATACAGGGTGCGCTTTCGAAAGGAACCTATATACAAGGTGTCGGTACACGGGTAGTCGCTTGGCCGACCATTGGAACCCTTCCATCTACAATTGCTGGCGCTCTCTATGGTTAACATCTGTTGATTTTAACGAGAATCTTGGGATTTGTGAAGTTTTCCTAGAAATAACTAAAACCCATTATTTAAGAGACCATCTCTCTAAAGCTTTAAGAGCTGGATAATTCAGAAAACATAGCATCAGATCAACTTTTCTTCCAGTTTCTGTCTTGCCTATTTGTGAGTAACATTGGGGTAAGACCTAAGGTGTAAATTAGTGTTTTGTCTATTGGTGGGTAACATTGGCGTAAACTCTAAGGTGTAAGTGATAAGTTAGTGTTAGTGTACTGTATTGGACATTTATATATAATATTAATTGTAAGTTACTGTTCATAAAAAAGACGCATTAGCTATTAATGTTGGTGGTTCACTGTGTTTTAGTTGTGGTAAGTTTGTTTATTTATCGTTTACTATATGCTTGCAATTTTTCTGTTTAGTTTTACAAATTTAATCAATTGGCATTAATCAATTTTGTCAAACAAAAAGTTTAAATTTTAATGTAATAAACTTTTTCTGAAAAATTGAATATTACATTCTAAATAATTGTAAAACTGAAATCTATTTTACAAAAAATAAAAGTTAAATAAAGAAAACGATTTAAGTATATATCCATCGTTGATCCATATGCAACTTCTGACGATGATAATAATAATAATAACATAGGTTTATTTACTCCAAAATACAAACGGCATAAGCCCTTTACATGTACTTGGATAATACTAAACTATGAATATAAATAATAATTAAACTAAGAATATACTTAATATTCATGCTCTAGACTGTACTATCACAGATATAGTTTTTTTATAATTACTTTACACGTATCAGAATAAATATCATAATTCACAAATAATTTATTTGCTGTAATTAAAGCCACATTAAAAGGCGTAGTACAAGTTGGTACGGAGAACAAAAGATTCTTGTGGGTGTGTCTTAGTCGCATATTCGGTACCTTGATTCTAATAATCTCCAGTAACTGGGGAGCATCAATCTGATTATTTAATAATTTGTAAACAAACAACCCCATATTTATTTCTCTTCTTTTTGCTAGTGTTATAACACTACGGTTATGGCTTTCCCCAATCTGTTGCAATTGGTTCAAATAAGAAATTTTAATAGGATATTTTGGGTAGATTCCGGTGTTTTTTTTTGTAAAGCCATCTTGCAAATACTTTCTGAACCTTTTCTATTTTGTCTATGGCTGTATAAGAGGTTGGACTCCAAATCATTACTGCATTTTCAAGCGATGACCTTACGTAAATGTAGAAGAGATTGCACAGAAGCTTACTGTTTGTAAAATTGGTAGTATCTCTTATGAGAAAGTAAAGATTCTTATAGCTTTTTGCAACTATTTCGTTTATATGCGTTTCAAATGTGAACTTAGTATGTTTCAATTTCGGGAAAAGGAAAGTCACAAGAACTCAAATCAGGTGAATAGGGGGATGAGGAACAACAGTAATGCGTTTTGAGGTCAAAAATTCACTGATGGAAATTGCTGTGTGACACGGAGCATTGTCATGATGAAGCATCCACTTGTCTGCAATGTCTGGTCTCACACGAATCACTCTTTTCCTGAGCTTTTCAAGGACACTTTTATAAAACACTTTGTTGACAGTTTGTCCTGGTGGAACAAATTCTTTGTGCACGATACCCTTACTGTCAAAAAAACAAATCAGCATGGTCTTGATCTTTGATTTGCTCATTCGACATTTCTTCGGCCGAGGAGATGACGGAGTGTGCCACTCTTCGCTTTGCCGCTTTGTTTCAGGATCGTACTCAAATATCCAGGACTCATCACCTGTGATCACACAATTGAAGAATTCTTGGTCATTGGCAATCCACTCAAGAAGATCAACGCACACGTTTTTTCGAATGTTCTTCTGTTCAGTTGTGAGGTTTTTCGGCACCATTTTGGCACAAATCGTTCGCATGTTCAAATTGTCTGTCAAAATTTGATGCACGGTGAAAGTGTTTAAATTTAACTGTTCACTCATCAGCCTTATTGTTAAACGACGGTCTGATCTCACAAGAGCCCTCACACGTTCAACGTTTTTGTCAGTTTTTGAAGTTGAAGGTCTCCCTGAGCGAGGTTCATCTTCAACGTGTTCTCGGCCGTCCAAAAATGATTTGTGCCAGCGGAAAACTTGTGCTCTTGATAAGCACCGTTCCCCATAGACCTGTTTCAACTTTTCAAAAGTCACACTCGCGGATTCACCAAGTTTAACACAAAACTTTATTGCACAACGTTACTCTAAATTCCGATGCTCCATTTCTGTAACACACAACAAAAACACAACTTCACTGATGGCGCTGTCAAAAATAATGTGTTAGCTGTACGGAGTTGTAACTCGGACTGAGGAAGTGGAAGCGATAAACAAACCGGTTTAGCACAGGCCGGTAAACACGATGGTGCCAGATCTCCCGCAGTGTTGCCAGTCTCATTACTTTTCTCACACACCTCGTATATGCTTTGGAATATCTGTTGAAAATCCGTATGCATCATGCGTTTTTTTGTTTTTTAATTTTTGAATAATTGTTTGTATATCATAAGGGGTAATCGGATTAAAAAAGAAACTTCTCTGTGTGTTAATATTTTTATTTCTTAACAGCTGTGTTGCCGATGGGCCTGTTTTTGGTATCTCCTTTGTTATGTTATTTATACTTTCAATGAAATGTTTATTGAACTCTTCGGGAGTTAGTTCAATTTCTATTTTCTTTTGTTTTTTGTTTGTCTCATTATGTATAATATTCCATAAAGTCTTTGCTTTATTGTCGGATTTGTTAACGAGGTGCATATTGAATTCTCTTCTTGTTTTGTTCAATAGTTGGAAGTGGGTTTTTTTGTAATTAAGATATTCCTGTTCGTGTACGTGATTTTGTGTATTTTGTTTATATACACTGTTTAGGGATAACAACCTTTAGATGCCCACAATTCTGGGGTCATCCAATTTTGTTTATTAGAGAATTTTACTTTGGACCGTTTTAGTGGAAAACTAATTTCAAAATAGTATAATAATATGTTGAAAAACAAAGTAAATTTGCGTTCTACATTGTTTTCTGTGTAGACTATGTCCCAAGTTTCATTCCCTAATAAATTTTTAAAGTTATTAATATTTTCATTGTTAAATTTTCTCTTGTGTATTTTGTCGTTAGTATTATGTTTCACTGGCTCTGAATCGAATGAATGGCTTTGGTAATAAAACATATAAAAATACAAATATATGCTTTATATAATTTACAACCTCGCCCTTTTTTATCTTTAGGATAGAATGGACCACCATAAGCAATTCCTGTATTATAAAATGGACTTGTTATTGTAACCCTATCTTTTGGTAAATTATACATTATAGTACTCATAGGTTGAGGTTTAAATGTATAACAGGTAACACAATGTCTGGTAACTCGTTTTACTGCATTCATACCAGAAGTAGGCCAATATGTCTGCCTAATTGTAGCAAGAAGCAACTGTGGACCAGCATGTAACAATTTTTTATGTTCATATTCAATAATTAATCTAGTAAAAGGATGCCTTCCATCCAACAGAATAGGATGTTTTGAGTTAAAACCCAAGTGTGAGTGATGTAATCTACCCCCAACACGTAAGATTCCATACTCATCTACAAAAGGTGCTAAAGAAATAAGTTTATTATGCTTTGCTAAAGTCTTATGATTAGATAATAATTCTAACTCATTAGAAAATGTTTCAGTTTGACATATCTTTGTTAATACATTAGAAGCTTTCACTAATTCTTCAACTGTTAAATGTCCCAATTGTCTTTGTTCTTTAGAACATCTCAAATTATAATAAAATCTTAAACAGTACGCAACAACCCTTTTTAATTTTATCAAATTTGAAAATCTATTGAATAAATCTGAATTATTAAAAATAGCTAAGTATGTTGCAGTAATACTATTATTATCTGAACTATCAAATTTGGAAGTAGGCCTCTAGTTGCTATATCAGCAGGATTATTCCTAGTGTTATTATGTTAACACTTATGACCAAATATAATTCTGTGACAGTTTCTGAATTTCAGCTATTCGATTTGCTTCAAATCGTGGAAGCAATTTTGGATTAGTTTTTATCCAAGTAAGAACTATTTGTGAATCACTCCACATAAAACAGCTTAAACCTTTTAATGTAAAGGCATTTATAATTCTATTTGTCAATCGTACTAACAAAAGAGCTCCAGACAATTCTAATTTTGGTACAGTCAACTTCTGCTTTAATGGAGCAACTTTTGTCTTTGAACTAATTAAATGAACATGCACATTTCCATGATTATCAATACTACGTAAATAAACTGATCCAGCGTATGCCACACAGCTAGCATCACAAAATCCATGAATTTCTACAATTGTAGCATTTTTACAAACATGTCTTGTTACCTTTAGTTGATTTAAAGAAACTAAATTATCTTTAAATTTTAACCATATTTGTTGTAAATCAGCAGGAACACGCTCATCCCAAGTAAGTTTTAATGACCATAACTTTTGTATCAATATTTTAATTAAAATAATACATGGATTGACAAGTCCCATAGGATCGAACAATTTTGAAATACTAGACAGAATTGTTCTTTTAGACACAATATTAACTTCTGTAAAATCGTTAACAGAAAATGGCATACTATCTGATATGCCATTCCGTCATTCCTAATGTTTTAATAGTTTCATCCTTGTTAAATAATAATTCAGTTTTATGATTAACATGATCTCGTTTTGTTAGAATATCATTACTGTTACTAGACCACTTATGTAGTGGAAATCCTGCATCATTTAAGATTTTAGAAACCTCATTACATACTTTTACAGTTCCTTCTTTTGTGTCAAACCCAGTAATTAAATCATCTACATAAAAGTCTTTTGCAATAACATGTGAAGCTTGAGGATAAGTATCCTGAGCATCTAACGATACTTGTTTTAAAGAACGAATGGCCAAATATGGTGCGGATTTAGTACTATATGTAACGGTTTTTAAAGTATAAACTAATAGAGGTTCATCGGGGTTGGATCTTCAAAATATTTGTTGCAATGAACAATCAACCGGATGTACTAAAACCTGCCTGCACATCTTTGTGATATCAGCGCATACTACGAATTTGTATTGCCTGAATCTAATTAGTAGATCTGTAATATTATTTTGACGTGCTGGCCCTTTGAACTGGATGTCATTTAGAGATAACCCTGAGTCAATGACAGCAGACCCATCAAAAATAACTTAGTTGTTTTGCTATCTGGACGTAATACACAGTGATGTGGTAAAAAATATAAATTCATTTTTGAACTTATCTCAATATCATTTCCAAATTTAGAAAGTTCCATATACCCTGGATTAATGTATTCTTCCATAAACTCAATATAAGCATTCTTTAATTGCACATTTTGATTTAATTTACGTTCTAAATTTAGGAATCTCTTCATCGCCATTTGTTTTGAATCACCTAACTGATTACGTTGAATCTTTAATGGAATTCTTACCACAAACCGGCCCTCACTGTTTCGTGAATAAGTTTCAACAAAATATAATTCACATAACTTGACTTCATCTTTCTTCAATGACAAATTAGAATCAACCTCTTTAATCTTCCAAAATGTACTAAGATTTCTATTTAATCTTCGTTTGTAATTTTAATAAAATTACAGTATGTTTTAACCATTCTTTGATTTACAGTGCCCGATACTATCCAACCTAACGCAGTGTTTTGTAAAATAGGCATGTTCTTTCCTATCTTAAGACTTTCAGTTCTCAATAAATCCCAAAACAATTCAGAACCTATTAAGAGATCAATATCATCTGAAATATTAAACTTGTTATCTGCTAAATTAATGTTTTGTGGAATCTTCCACGAAGAAATATCTATATTCTTCACTGGTAATCTAACTGTAATTTTGGCAGGTGCAATTAAGCAAGTGATTTCTGTTTTAAAATCTGAAACTCTTGATTTAATTGCTAAATTGCAGGTATAATTTAATTCAGTTCCTACTTCATTGATTCCTACAATGGAGACATGTGCCCTTTTCTGAGGCAAATTCAACTTATTTGCAAATCTGCTAGTTATCAGATTTGACATTGAACCGCTATCTAAAATAGCTCTACATCTATGGTAATTACCATACTTATCTGCTACCAAAATTATAGCAGTTGACAGTATTACAACATTATTTACATGTTGACTTGAAATTAAGGAAACCTGCATATCATTACCATCTATGATACCCTGATCATCTTTATTAGATGCTACCATTGGTACATCATTCTTTTCATTATGCAACAAAAAATTATGTTTCTTTGAACATTTTTCGCAAGCCTTTGATCTACATTTTGCAACCCAATGCCCATAACAAAGACAATTCAAACACAGTTTTAATTCTTTAACCTTTGCTAATCGCTCAGCTATACCTAAGTTTAAAAATTCTTTACATTGTGTTATTATATGACTCTGTTTACAAAAATTACAAGTTTTAATCTTTTGTTGTTTTGTTCCTAACAATGTTGCTGTCTTTCTATTATCAATTTTACAAGTTTCTGTTGTTTTTGAATGATTTAATTCCAAAGTTTCAAGAAAATCGGACCTATTGTTCAGAAATGTTTTTAAATTATCTAATGTGGGACTGTCCATTTGTCCTTTACCTTTTTCCCGTTCTTTTATTGAATTTTTGTCAAGTTTTGTGCAAATTAGAAATATTAAAATAGCATCCCGCTGTTTTACAGGTTGCTCTAGGGCTTCTAAAGCTCTCAAATGTTTGAACACAATATCTACTAAACTTCTAATCATACGAGCTGATTCCTTAGTTACAGCTTCTACCTCTACTATTGATTTAATATGATTTTGAATTAAAAGTCTTTTATTGTTGTATCTTTCACAAAGTAACTCCCAAACTAAATTATAATTTTGTGATGTAAAATCAATAGATTGTATTACATTTAATGCATCACCATGCAGTGAAGCTTTCAAATAGTGAAATTTTTGAATACTTACTATTGAATGATTGTTATGAATCAGTGATTCGAAAGTATCTTTAAAATCCAACCATTCATTAAAATTACTTCCAAATTTTGGAAGGTGTATTATAGGTAGCTTAATGTTGCATGAAAGATTCCTGCATACCTTGTTGTACTTGCCGGGATTGAATGTTTTGAAGTAGTACCTTTTAAAATTGAATTCTTGTCACTACTTGACTTTGGAATATGTTTGTCCACAAGGGTTTTAGCTAAAACTAAATTTTTTACATAAATGTCATAATAATTAGAACGCAACTCATGCTGTTCCTCAAGTTTATCATCTGCTACTAAGCATTCAATAATAATTTGAACATCTTTAAATTCTACCCAAATTGCTTCATAATCTTGTAGCCTAACTGATAATTCATAGATACTCTTTTCAATATCAATACCTTTTGCTAGCTCATCTTGTATTTTTACTAAATATTGAGAAAATCTATCTAACTTATATTTTATTACTTCCCTTTTACGTAATAATCTTTGATCTTCTGACATTTTAGCAAATGATAAATATTCTTCTTTTTTCTAAATCCGCTATAGAAGTACCAAAATGTTTCTAAATCCAGTATAGAAGTACCAAAATGTTACGACGACGTAATGGACTGTAAATATTGGCTTATTCTTTCAATTAAAAACTACAACCTTCCATTAAGAATATAATTTGTAATTTTTACATTTGCCGTTTTTTTTTACATCAACAACAACCCATAGCAACAATAAAACCAAAACAAACTTATCTGTATTAAATTTATTAACAAAAAAAGGGTGCAAAATTTAAATTCTCGTAACAAATTAAACAGTAATTATTATTGATCATTTAAAAAAACAAAAAATATGACAAATTATGTAAAACAATTAAAACAATTTATTTTATAAATTTCTGTTTAATATCATTATTATGTTAAAATTATTTTTTTGGTAAATTGACCAATAAGATACTTTACAGAGCAAGCTTCATCAATAGGTATGTACCTTGATTGTCACTCAAAAAATAAAAAGAAAGTCCGAAGTTTCTATTCGATAACATTTCTATATAAAATCAAATGGTAAAGATACTTACTCTGCAGTACTGCAATACTGGAAATTATTCAAGGAGTATTTACTTAATATTGGTACTCTGCCTTTTAAACAAGTACTTGCAGTACTTGAAACTACTGATAGTACTTAAAAGTAATCTTAAGTACTCAGAAGTACTGGAAATATTTAAAGAGTATTTACTTAATACTGACACTGCATAGTTTTGATTTCCCGTACTTTACTGAATATTCCAAGTACTATTGAAAAGTAGTGATACTTAGTACTGCAAGTAATATTACTGATACTACATAGTTTTGATTTCCAGTACTTTACTAAATATTCCAAGTACTACTGAAAAGTAGTGGTACTTAGTACTGCAAGTAAAAGATTCATGGTTTGATACTGGACACTGGTTACTCCCAGTACTTTTACTGAGTACTATGAACAGCATATACTTACTAACTTAACCTTGAAGATGTCCAGTGTTTTAAAATTCTTTCAGAATTTATACAAGAGAAAGAATTTTATTTAAAATCATCTCTGGTTTTTTCATTACAATAAATTGACTTTTATTTATAATTTTTATAAAAATGATTTGTTCAAAATAATTCTCCAAAAGATTAAATGACAGAATTGAAACAAACTAGAAATAATTAAAGTAGAACAGCTGTTGCAAGCTGTTTCAAATTTAAATATGAATTAATTAATTTTTTTCAGAAACAAACTGGCGTTGGGAAATATTCCCTTTTTGAATTGTCATATTTTTTTGTTGCACGTTTTCTTATGATCTATTGTTTTATGATTTTCACAATTATAAGTTTTTTTCACTGTATAAAAATCTACATGTCAGTGACGTGCGGCACCATTCAAAGGGACAAGAGAAAAAAAAACGCTATTCAATATTAAAGAAAAAACATGTACTGTAAACAAACTGTAAACAAATAAATTACAATATTTTTTATTTTATTCAGTAGCGTACAGAAAAAATAATAAAATAAAAATGAATAAAACATTTTTTGAAAATAAAAAAACTACTACTACTCTATAGTTTGCAAGCATATTTACAAATATCGCCGGCCCATTGATGGTGTAGTGTTGCTTCGAGTTACCTAGAAGCATTGCAGTAATTTTGCAGTATCGAGCCAGTAATGGTAAGTAGCAGAAATTCTGCATTGGAACAACGCCTTGCCATTGATAAGCCGATTCAAAGTGGTAGTAGCGGTTAAGGTTGTTTTAATCAATAGCCCAGTAGTGCTGCCTACTGGCTAAATAACTGTCGGTCAATCGCCTGGGCCAGTGGTACTCTTCCTTGAAGGGCCAGTAGCAGAGTGAAGTTAATTAATTAATGGTCTTCTAATGGGCCAATGTAATGGTGTTTGCTGGGCAGTTATAATAGCAACGACAAACTAGTCGCTATGAGTAGTCGGCTCGAAAACTTTTCGCCACAATTTTTGCTCTCGGCAAGATCGTTGCACCTTTGTGCTCCAATTGCTATTAAGACATATATCTTCAGGAACACTGAAGTTTAGATTAGTCAAATGAGATAACTGTTCAAGATCTTTACGAAACAGTTTAGAAATCCTATTATTACCTAAATGCACTAAATTCAAGGTAGAAGACTTGAAAACATTCTTGTCTATACTATTAATTCTGTTACTTACTAAATAAAGTTCGCGTAAACCACTGACGACAGAGAAGGCATTCCTTTCGATATATTCAATTTTATTCTCTGATAAAGATAATATTTCAATTGTTGCATTAGAGAAGGTGTTGCTGGGGATTATTTTTATTTGATTATAATCTAGATAGAGTTGACGTGCCCGTAGACCACAAAATGCTCCGTTTTCAATAAACGTAATTTGATTATAAACTAAATATAACGTATCAAGGGTTAACTCCCCAAAAGCATCAGTACCAATCTTTGTTAAGTTATTAAAACGCAACTCAATCTTACGTAAATTATTCAGGTTTGTAAAAGCTTGAGGCTCGATAATTCTGATTTGATTCCCTGTTATAGTCAATACTTTGAGTGCAGATCCCGAGAAAGTAGTGCTCTCGATTTTTGTTATATTGCTATTTCGCAAATACAAACTTTGTAGATATGTTGTATCAATAGCTTTTATATCATGAACTCTTTCACCTTTAAATAAACGAACTGATTCACAAAAAGTAGGGTAAATGCTTAGCCCAGAATAAGAAAGAGAAATTTCCGTAAGATTACAAAATTTATTGAAAACTTCGGGTTCAATATAAGTAATTGGATTGCCCAGCAGAAATAGGTTCTGAATTGTCGAACCAGGCAACATGTGCATATCGATTCGAGTAATCATATTAATTTGTAAATTGAGGCGAGTGAGGTTTTTTAAGTCGTTAAAAGAGTCAGGCTCTATAGTTTTGATGCGGTTGCTTGACAAATCAAGTGTGCGAACTGGCAATCCCGAAAACATATTTTTTCGAATGCTGGTCAAGTTATTGTAATCCAAATACAGTGTGTCGAGATTGTTGCTTCCATTAAAAGCGTTGGGTTCAATGTCTCTAATATCATTAGATATTAAGCTAAGTATTTTAAGAGAATGTATGAAAAATGTGTTTGAATGAATAACGGTAAGTTTGTTAAACTGCATAGACAATTTTGTTAGGTGAGTTGCATTGTAAAAGGCATTATTTTCAATTTCTTTAATTTGATTATAATTCAGATACAATACGTAAACTTTAGTTGCGGTGAATGTGTTATCATAGATCTTAGTTAGCCTGTTATAATGCAGATAAATCTTTATAAGCTTTTGGAGATCTACAAAAGCATCATTTTCTATAATTTCAATTTCATTATATCTTAAATCTAATTCCTGTATTGAGGATCGAGCAAAAGTAAAATTGACTATTTTTGACAGTTTGTTTTTATTTAGAAAAAGTTTGGAAAGATGCTTCACGCTAGCGAAAGCTTTCGGTTCAATAGTGTCGATCTGATTTTCATTCAAATATAATTCCTTCACAGTGGAATCCGCGAAGGTGGTTGTATTGATTCTGTGTATCTTGTTTCTGCGTAAATCGATAAGATAAAGTTGTCTTAAATTGTAAAATGATTTCGGTTCAATTGTTACAATTTCATTGTTACTTAAGTACAACGTTTGGAGAGAACTTGGAAGCATAGAAGCAGTGATTGCAGTTATTTGGTTTCGTATTACACTCAGCTTGCGAAGATTGCTTAGACCGTATAAACCATTGGAGTTGATTGTTGCAGTGTTGCTGTTTTCCAGTATTATCGTGTGAAGCGGAAACTCTAAAAAAAGAATGTATTTGTTAGTTTCGGCTTGGTTTGCTATACTGTTTCTTTTTTATATTCCTGTTTTCCTTTGTTTTGTACAAAGGACCTTACAAAATAATATAAGAGGGCTAGTAAAAATTAAATTAAAAAACGTTTTCAATACAGTCTGTTTTCGGAGGAATCTTCCAGACTTCAAGGATGTCTTCCTTGAATAATTTTAAACAAAACAGCTATATCAATATATGCAGGTCTGATTCGAAAAAGTTAAGAAGTAATGGCCTAGTAAAAAGTGCACACATTCCGAAGATAATAATTTTTACTCAAATAAGTTACAAGCTAATGCAACCATAACTTAATGAAAGCTACAATAGCTCTTCAAAATGGTCATTTTTTCAAAAAGGATAGAAGCCGTAACCGGGAAGACAAATATCACCGCGTTTACGACAGTTTTTCGGTTGCTTGCTATAAAAGTAAGAGTGAAATTTAGTATTTTAAATGATGCATAATTGAATCGGACATTTGAGATACACCATGAGTCAAGTCAACTGATTTCCTGATTTCTAGAATACTTTAGCTGTTTTTGGTTTATCATTACTCAAGATTTGGATTTGACAACTAAATTTGAGATTATCCATTTTCTTTGTGTTTATAGGCATCCCTTTGTTGAATAGATATCCTGTCTTGGGAAGTTTAATACTTATTCTTAAATTCATCAGTCCATTTATAATAATCTATGTTTCACATGTTCCTTTTTTGGTGTTGACACGTAAAAGCTGCATAAAAATTAGATTTGTTGCGTGTAGTTTTATTTTATCTCAGTTCATACGAATCTAGGAAAAATTCCCGTTAACTAAAATGCGACGATAACTTGACTAAACAACTTTTTGGTCAAGATGCGAAATATATTAGTGATTGGAAAAATACATTGTACATACACATTTTTAGATTTTTTCTCTTTTTTTATTGGTGAAACATTGTCCACTAACCGCTCTTCTGGACCGACTAGGCCTCATGGCATTTAGTAGACTCCCATCCAAAGATGATGGTTTTACTATCCCGCCAAAAGGAAGAAAGAAAAGGGGACGAAAACAAGGAGCTGTGACGAGCAGGTCCTATTTGTACAGTTACTAATTCGCCTTTTTTCCGCTTTTCGTGGAGAGTTATTCCCCTTCAGAGATTTGTTATTTTCGAAAAGTTAATTCTTTTTTTTTAAGTCAAACAAAAAAGCCAAGCACCCTTTCTCTTGAAAACTTACTTTCTCGTAATTTACTGTTGCATGGTGTGTGAAACCTACCAGGTATATACAGGGTGAGTTTTTTCGGATGTTTAGTATGGGGATTTCGGAAACTAGCGGAAATATAGAGACGATTAAATGGGGAAAGAATTGCAGTTTTACCAGCTCAATTTAATGAGCTTTTTGTTTTTCGGAAAAAATGCATGGCCAACTGGATATCAAGCAAGAATAATTTTTTTGTTATTTTGTTTGGTGCCTATAGCTCTGTTATTATTGACTTTAGAAAAAATGTGTAAAGGAAAAAGTTGTAGGTAATTATGTGCTTAATAATACAGTCTAACCAAAGTGTCTATTTAAGCTATAATTTTCAAGTTATGACACAAGCTTGTGTTTTTTCTAATGGAAACCATAGTCGGCCATGACTTTATAAAAAAGGCCTTTTTTCAACGATTCTAACGATACACACTTGACATAGTTACTTTTATAAATAAATAAATTATGGCCTTGTTTTTCTTTTCAGTTTCGAACTGTTCAAATAGTACGCTATGGAAACAATTGATAGATGCGCGCATCCCGTCTAATAATAAAATTCAAGTTAGTTATTAAAATTTCTCTGTTTATTGGTTTTTCAGAAATTATTTTCATTTAAAATAATTATGTTTATAATTTCAAAATTAAAATAAAAATTTTAATAACTAACTTAAATTTTATTATTAAACGCGATGCACATCTATCAATTGTTTCCATAGCGTACTACTTGAACAGTTCGAAAATAAAAAGAAAAAAGGGCCATAATTTATTTATTTATAAAACTAACTATGTCAAGTGGTATATCGTTAGAATCCCTGAAAAAGGGCCTTTTTCATAAAGTCATGGTCGACTATGGTTTCCATTAGAAAAAACACAAGCTTTTGTCATAACTCAAAAATTATAGCGTAAAAAAAATTCAGTTAGACTGTATTATCAATCGCATAATTACCTACAACTTTTTTTTATATACATTTTTTCTAAACTCAATAATACCAGAGCTAGAGGCACTGAACAAAATAATAAAAAAACAATTTTTGCGTGATATCTAGTTAGCCATGAATTTTTTCTAAAAAACAAAAAGCTCACTAAATTAAGCTCGTAAAACTGCAATTCTTTCCCCATTTAATCGTCTCTCTATCTCCGCTAGTTTTCGAGATCCCCATACTAAACATCGGAAAAAAACTCACCCTGTATGTGTATAGTATATATAAAAAAACGCTAGAAACTACAGACTGTTCCTCAACAAAAAGAATCTAACGCAAGTATACAAAGAGCGTGGCCACCACTGCTAACCCACCCTGAACATTAAAAATTTAACAGAATACTGCAAATCCGTACATTTGTATTAAAAGTAATTCCTGGTTTCAAAAGTGGTGCTCCAAATGACACTAATAACTATATCATTGATACCCATAATTTCAGAGATTTTTTTAAAATGTACTTGAAAAGCAAATTTTACATTACGAATTTCGAAAATTATAATTCATGTTACCAGCACCAGTACGAATTTCTTAAGGTAAATAACTAAAGGTCAAGAGGGAGGCGAATATGTAGGAGCTACTATTTGCGATTTGCAACAAGCCTTTGATTGTTATGCACATGCGGTATTGTTAGAAAAACTAAAAACTTTGAACTTTAATAAAAACAGCTCTAGGTTCATATTTAACGAACAGGAAACAATATACGTTTCTAAATAACATCTCTTCGGAAATAATAAAGATAAAAAGTGAAGTACCGCAAGGATTCGTCTTGGGTCCTACCCTATTTATATTATACAGTGACCACCACCAAATGGAAAACATTTTTATTTTTGTCTGTTTTGAAAAACTCTTTGCGACAATAGTTTGTGCATGTCCGAAAACTAAATACAAGATACTTTGACTTAACAAGCCACTTTTTGTTTGACAGAAAAAGCGTCTTTTGAAACGACAAAGATCAAAAACCATCAACATTTTCGAAAGCATAAGTATTTTAAGTGAGATTCTAATATAGTAGAAAGACTATCGTCAGATGATATGCTTGGTATTAAAAGAAGTATATAGTGTTTGTAGCGCCTTAGGACTTGCGATAAATACTTTCATTTTCGAAAGCATTAACTTTTAAACCTAGGTAAATATTGTTACACATATTTAACAAAATCAACCTTTTTCAATTTTATAAGTCTAAATAATATGAAAATTAATAGGAGTAACTGTTTTCTTAGGCCTAACATACATACCATTATCGATCATAGTTTCATCAGGGTTGCCAGAAGATAACGTTGTGATATTTGAATTCCAAATCGCTATTTTTTTAAGATGCGATAGAAATCTCAATTCATTTATTGTAAAATTTAACATATCACAGTCTCTCAGTTCTAATAGTTCAATTATCCATGTTATATTTCCGTACGGAGACAAGGTCTTGTTGATTTGGTTTCTCAGTTCTTCATTTGTTGTGATATGAGTACAAAATGTTACATTTTGTTGATATACATTGTAACGGCATTCTTGAAAATTGCCTTCTCTTACGCAGAGCGATATCACAATTAGCAAATGCAGTAACATCTTTGGTAATCCTAAAAAAACAAATATTGTTCAGTACTCATAATATTAGTTTTTCGGTAAAAAACTAATTAGACGATCAACATTATTTTATTTAAGGTAGTATCTCCGGTACAGTCCAGTTATGTTATCGATACAAAAGAAAGGTTTTTAGAAAGGGTTGTATTTTCATTTGTATTATGTTTTTAAAAACGTTTAATTTTAATTAAAATAAAACATTAAAGTTACTACCTACATATAAAAGGAAAAGTTATATTTCGCTTTTGGGCCAATCCATTTCAAACGGTACAGGAAAACAAATTTTAGTTGCTCGACCATTTAAAAAAAAATTAATTTTGTTACTGTTATTTGCCTCAAGTATGAGTAGCCGAAAACACATATTATTTTATTTTTATACTTAACCGTTTAGAAATGACGTGCATTTGTACTCCACGGTGCACGCTAATTTTTGCATTTGCAGACATCTACGGCAAATTAATTTCCTACAGACTGGTTTGTCATAGACATTTAAAATAAAAAGTATTGTTTTCTTTAAACATTGCTCTATCCTTCGCGTTTCCTTCATTAAAATGCTAAATTATCATTTAATATGTAAAAATTGCTCTTGAAATTTGGTGACACAATTTAAAGAAACGCACTTTTGAAGAGATGTGTTTTTATAGAGGGGTGCAATATCAACATTAATTTGTTTTGTGCTGGTACATATCACAAAACACTTCATGCTGACAAAGAAAAGCTCGAATCTTGCTTCTTTTATTTTTTATGCAGCTGCAAAAGTTGCAATTTTTAGATTTGGCCTAACTTTAAGGCTTAATATCTCTGGTGGGAAACCAGGGACGTGTTGCATAAAACTTGACATAGCGACAATTGTTAGGATTGTCACAACAATTGTGACAATTCTCAAAAAACCCGTTGCATAAACCTGACAACGACAATTGACAGGGAAGGAGTTGTCGCCCTGACCACGACAGTAAATTGTCACAAATATTTTTATTGTGATTGCATAAAACTTTTTCTTGACAATTAATTGTAAAATTGTCAAGGGCAATTTGACCCAGGGGTAACCCTAAGTCACAAAATTACAAACCGTTTTTAGAGCGATTTCTGCAGCGTTTTCTAGGGGCTTTTCAAAGTATTTTGAACAATTAAGTATTATATGTCACGATTTGTAATATTGATTAACTTTAATTTATAAAAATGTAAAAAATTTCAGGAAAATAAATCTTTACGACTCTTCAAGAGAAAGTGAGAATGAGGAAGGAACAAGGCCTCGAAATTTCAAGCCGCATGTAAATTTTGCGCAAATCACAGACCCCCAACAATGCTTGGAAAAATTTTGGATGTGTGCAGAAGCAATAGAATATGTATTGAAAGTTATCGGAGGGGATCTTCAGCATAACACAGAAAGAAATAGGACACTTACGCCACAGCAGCAATTGTTGACGGCTTTGCATTGGTTGGGGAACGGGGCACAGTATCACGGCGTCGCAGATATGCATGGATTACGCAAATCCACCGTGCAAAGATGCGTCCAAAATGTCTGTCAGAAAATTGTTACTAAGCTCTTTCCAGAAGAAATCCGCTGACCAACCGGTGAAGCACTTGCCTCTCTTTATGGCTGTTGCTGGATTTCCACGAGTCGCTGGATGCATTGACGGCTCACTACTTTTGGTTGACAGCCCTAAACTAAACGAGAAAGCTTATGTGGACAAGAACGGGGACCACAGCACAAATATTATGGAGGTTTGTGGACCAAATTTCAAGTTCTTTTGTGTTACCGCTCGTTGCCCGGGGTCCACTCATGACTCTCGAGTTATGAAGAAGTCATCTTTTTTCACACAGTGGGATCAAAATTATTGGAGACCTTTTCGACTGAAACCGGAGGTGGCGTCAAAGATAATTTTGGCGTGTTTTACTTTGCCTAACATACAGAAGAGATTAGGATCAGAAGAATGGGATTTGGATGCCGATAATGGTATTAGTAATACGATTTTATGTATTTTTACAAAATGACAGCAAACATATTAATTTTTCAGACGAGAGCGATGGAGAAGATGATGATGTGCCCCCCGGAACCGTACAAGGAAAAGATGTCCACTCATCGTTAGTGAGAATGTTTGCTGCAGAATAAAGTTAATTTTTCAGTAATATGCTTTTGTATTTTTTGCAACTTTGTCTCTTTTTATTAGCCAAATAAATAAAACCAAGTACAGAACTGTGTTAATTTTTAAATTCGAACATTTTATAACATTACAACATTCTAACAACAAGAATATTCAACAAAACGAAAATTCACTTTAAATATTATAATTTTTTGCTAAAAATTCTTTGATCAATTGCGATGGGGGGAGGCTCAATCGATTTTTAAGTTCTATTATTCCCAAATGACGTTTGTGGTTCTCCAAAGTAGGTGCTGTCGATTGTTCTTTTAATTTTTGAATTTTAAGCTGCTGCTCTTCATTGTTGGTCTCTCGGAGTCTAAATCTCTTCACCCCTTTGCTTCCCACAGTCCGAGTAAGATTAGAGTTTGACACTGACGATATTGATTCTTTTTCCCCCCGGACATCATCTATAGGTTTGTTGGAAACCACTGGAACAACTACCCCTGAAGATTCGGGGATGGGAAAACCATCAAGCACTGGGGAGCCTTTTCCAATTATATCGCAGACAATCGTGTCCATTTCAGTAACGTGAGTATCGTCTCCACTGCCTCTTCCGGTTTTCTTTCGGTTATCTCTCTTGGCCTGTAAATTTCAATGTCATCAGTGCCATGAATATCATCAATTATTTTTATTAATAGAATATCTTTCATAAAACATACCAAAGCCCTCTTCCGCCAGTTTTGCCAAGTAGTGTTATGAAGATATGTGCATGATTTGGCTCCTCCGATAACCCCAGAAGACTTAGCTTCGTCAATTATCTCCTCCCACTGCTTGTCTTTGTCTTCTTTTGTTAACTTTTTGGAAAACTTGCCGAACAACATTTCTTTGTTCTCTCTAATTCGTGTTAATATTGTAATTTTAGCAGATTCCATTTTCGCAAATTGAAATTAAAATTCAACAGAAAAATAAGTTATTTAATGACTTTCAAGGTTAATTGTTGCAAGAGAAAAGGGATTTTTGAATTGAGGTTCGTTCACTTGTTGCCACTGGAGGTGACAGGCACCCGTCAAGATTTGACAATTTCCATGGTCTGTCATAAAAATCGCCAAAATCTTTATGCAACACAAATTACAGGCGGCTGTCACTGTCGCCCTGTAATTGTCGCCTGACAATTGTCGCTATGTCAAGTTTTAGGCAACACACCCCAGATCTGAAAATTGTGACCTTTGCAACTGCATAAAAAATAAAGGAAGCAAGATTCCAGCTTTTTTTCTTTTCCAGCACGGAGTATTTTGTGATATGTACCAGCACAAAACAAATTAACTTTGATATTGCACCCCTTCCATGAAAAAACATCCCCTCAAAAGTGCGTTTCTTTAAATTGTGTCACCAAATTTCAAGAGCAATTTTCGCATATTAAATGACAATTTAGGACTTTAATGAGGGGACCAAGAAAAATAGAGCAAGGTTTAAAGAAAA
This sequence comes from Ignelater luminosus, assembly GCA_011009095.1. Classification (NCBI taxonomy): domain Eukaryota; kingdom Metazoa; phylum Arthropoda; class Insecta; order Coleoptera; family Elateridae; genus Ignelater; species Ignelater luminosus. The sequence goes on from VTPC01001572.1 coordinate 30,777, forward strand.
CAATAATTTTTATTTGAAATGTCTATGACAAACCAGTCCGTAGCAAATTAATTTTCCGTAGATGTCTGCAAACGCAAAAATCAGCGTGCACCGTGGAGTACAAATGGCCGTCATACGGTTAAGTATGAAAATAAAATAATATGTGTTTTCGGCTACTCATACTTGAGGCAAATAACAGTAACAATATCAATTTTTTTTTAAATGGTCGAGCAACCTGGTTTGGACTACTTGGAATGGATTGACCTGTTTGGTACCTTTATAATTTCTGTGTTTTCTAAACCATTAAGGTAGTACCCAAGTAGCACACTATATTATAAGAATATTTTCAAAAAATATTCCAGTAATATTAAATGTAACACTTCTGAATATTATGCTTACATTAGCTGAAAATATTTTCTCGATATTTTCTGATAATCTTCTGTTGATATTCGGTAATAACATTATAAAAACATGATTCCATAATATAAAGATAATATTTGGAACGAACATTATACTTATATTTGGCACCAAGCAGTACACAATATTACAGTAATATTTTTAAAAAATATTCCAGTAATATTAAATGTAACGTTTTTGAATATTTTCCTTATATTATCTTAAAATATGTTCTTGATATATTCTGGTAATCTATTGTTAATATTCGGTAATAACATTGTACGAACATTATTTCATAATTTAAGATAATATTTGGAAAGAATATTTAAATTACATATGGTGCCAAGCAGCAGAGGATTGTATAGAAGTACCCCTAGATAGATCTGTTTCGACGTTATTCTGGTCTAATCAGTAGAGTATAACGTTTTATAATTCTCACAACTTCATGCTGCCCTATATATAGAGCTCAAATAACGACATGC
>VTPC01001572.1:36541-69785 GCA_011009095.1 Ignelater luminosus
AAAATAAACTACTTTTATAACGCCTACATACTATATATTCACTACAAAGCTATTCTTGCCAATGTAATAGTTAATACAAATAAAATTATTAATATTTCCTCAAAGAAATACAAGTTTTCTCGTTTGTCACGCGCTAACCTTTAATGAGTTTTTAGGCAACCCAACGTACGTTTACCGACCTAATATATTCTCAATTTTTTTGAAAAAGGCTGTACATACAACAGGCATAAGAGAAACTCTGGAATAAGTTTCTTTTCAGAAACCGGCAATGGGTTAGTTTTAATTAGTTGTTAGGCTAGTAACATAACTGTAACATTATTTAGATGCCATTACAAATTGAAAAAAGTTATTAACATGCCCTGTAACCTTCTTGAAACTCTTAAGTGAAATACAAATTTATTGTTTAAAACTGAGAACTTTTTCGAATTATTGCTTCAAAGTTTAAAAGGTTTAAAAAGGAATTATAAACCCAAACTTCCAGGTAGGACCTTAAGCACAAAACATATGTATATTGTTGTATAACTCCAATAAGATACTTTTATTGGTAAACACAATTTATTTATTTATATGAGGCGTACACTTTTACACAAAAACTAAATTAAATTATTTCTATATTAACTTTAAAATAGAATAATATTGATTTTGTTATATTAGACGAATTGATTTTGTTATAATAAATAAACTGGACAAAATGAACAATTATAATAAAATGAACTGACTTTGTTATAATAAACGAATGAATGGAAATGAACCTCGAAAAACCATGTCTAAAGGCTTTTATACCCTTCGATTAACCTGTTGTGACTTGTAGGAAGATTTTAGAAATAACAATACTTTAAAAATGGGTCGTCACGGAAACCCTTACAAATCTTTGAAAGGTATATTTGGAAGCTTCATACGTTTATAATATTTACCAATGCAAGTATGCAACAATATAAACTCATCTGAGGGTGTGAATCAAATTCCGTTTTGATAATGCATCACGAAAAAAATGTTAGCTCTGTTAATATTTAGAATAATAAATATTGAAAATTAGAGTTGAGTATTATATTATTTTATGTTACGTATTATATCAGACAGATTAACTTATACAAAGAATTACGAATCTGATTTAAAAAGTGTAATAGAGATTTACTTTTTAATACCCATATTCGTTTAAATATTTTTGCTAACGCGTTGTACACATCATTGTAAAAGTAATAATAATATACTTCCAAAATATTATTGTATTATAATACTTTAATATTAATATAATATTACCTGAACGTTTTGTAGATAATGTTACCTTATAACTTTTACATAACATTTTCTTTATATCATATGAAAATATTACCAGTAGTTACGAACTAAATATTAAGAGAATATTTTCTAAAGGTTATGACAATAATATAAAGAAATAATATTATTATGATGTTATCATAATATTTTTTCCGAATATTATATTATCTTACAATCTAATATTCAGGTAATATTATCTGGACATCACGAATATTCGCATGACATTCGGAGTTGTCCTAATATTATCTGAATATTACTAGAATATTTTTATGAGATTGTGTGCTGCTTGGGTATCTCTGTAAACCAACTTTTCTATACAATTTAATGAAATCGAGTGTACACATAAAGAATAACCTTCTTTTTCAAATAGTTGAAATTGAAAATTGTAGTCCCGTTTAATAGAGGAGATTGTTAGGAATTTCTTATTGACACATGTATATTATCGTTAATTTATAATTTATTGATTACCATCACATATTTGTTTAATATTAATTGTTATTGTTTCAACAGACCTATCTTACTGGAATGTTACTGTGAACTTTCACAGGTTAATTATTATTAGCATTTTTTCCGCGATACCACTTAAAACTCCGCTTAAGGCAAAGTTTAATATCGAATGTGTAAATAACACATTACACTTTCACACTTCCCGAATTAGATGAAGTTTTCCTAATGAGGTTAAAACGTATATAAAGTGATAACCAGTAAGATATGGCCCCCCCTCTCTCTCGCTCACTCTCTCTCACTCTCACTCTTAGTTCCTCTCAGTTTTCCTTAGTCTATATTTATTGTGTTTTATTGTTTTGTTAATTTAATAAATGTCTGGAAAACGAAATTAATCTTTAAAATCAAAAAGCATCGAACTTAAGCAACACTGGGAACACGACAAGATATTCGCGATGAAAGTTAGGACTTTTTACATGCTGTGCCTAAATAATGCCCAATAATCAAAGAATGTTTAGTAAACCTTTATAATATTTCTCAGCTAAGTTCAAGGCTGCAAAAGAGATGTAAGAGGGGAAACAATGTAATGTTTATTTTGAACGCATTTAATTGAAATACTACATTGTAATAGCATTCTTGTAAATTGCCTTCTCTTACGCAGAGCGATATCACAATTAGCAAGTGACGATTAAAGTTTGCTTCAGGGTAATTAAACTTTGGGAATGCCCACGTGTTACTTCTTGTCATTGCAATTAATGCCTTGAAATCAGTTTTTTAAATCTTTTAAGAGATAAGGGAATGAATGACCAAAATACTTAAAAATATTTTAAAATTGTATTAATAAATTTGATATTTCAGTTGTTCACAAATTACTCTTCAAGTAAATGAGTGCATTTATTATGTATGAAAAGCGGCAATTTCACTTCAACTTCGCTAGATGCGCTCTCACGTTCACGCTAGTTACACACAATGCCGTGGTCTGAACTATTTAAATAAGAAATCCGGTGAATTCTTAGCTGCATTACTGTAAAAATTTGAGATTTTAAATGAAACGGTTTCCAGAAATAAAAAAAAAATAAAATGAAATTGCTACTTTCTTAAAAGTGTTGTAGTTCTTTTGAATTTAATAAAAGTTCCACTTGTTCCTATTATTTTACTGTACTTTGATTTATTATAATTGAATTGTCCGGACTAACTAGCTTGAAGTTTTATATTAGACTATTACATTATGAAATCTTTTACAATTAAGAAACTATTATCTAGGATAAACAAAGCTAAGGTTCCTGTTTAAGAACAATATAGGAATATTTATACTAATGAAATGATTCATAGTTTTATTTACGACGCCGGCGCTGTATAAATTGACTCCTGAACTAACAAATTCATTAAATTGCGGGTTTCATATAAATTTAGTTCTAGCCTTTAACTATTCTAGATCAACGTATTTAGTACTTACTTGCTGTAACTGTATTATTGTTATAACTTGAAGAATTATGTCACAATCTATCGAGAGCCCCGATACAGTATTAATGTACTATAAAATGTTACTAAACAAAGTGTTATAAACAAGTTGTTCTAAATAATACACTTGTATTTTGTTATTCTAATGCTGAAAGTGAACTGGTACCTTAGCAAATTTGTGATGGCAGATGAAGCAAGGTTGTGCACTAACAATGAGTGGGGATATACGCGTACGAGGGCGGTTCAATAAGTACCCGTGTTAGAAATGAAGACACAATTTTTTTCAAAATTTTTTTTATTTTTCAACATAGTCTCCTTTTAGGAATATACACTTCTCCCAACGTTCCTGCCATTTTTTTAACCCCTCCAAAAAATAGGATTTGTCGAACTCTCCAAAATACGCCTCTATCTCGGCGATGACTTCCTCGTTTGAGCTAAATTTTTTTCCCGCGAGCCATTTCTTTATGTTAGGAAACAAGAAAAAGTCGCAGGGAGCCAGATCGGGTGAATACGGGGGGTGCGCCAGCAATTCGTAACGCAATTCATGCAGTTTGGCGGCGACAACTCCGGATGAATGTGCTGGTGCGTTATCGTGGTGAAACAGCACCTTCTTTTTCGCCAAATGCGGCCGTGTCTGCTTCAATTTTTTGTCGAAGCTGTCTAATAACTCACTGTAGTATTGTCCAGTGATCGTTCTTTCTTTTTCTAAAAAATCCATGAGGATGACGCCGTTCGCATCCCAAAAAATCGTCGCCATGACCTTTCCGGCCGATGGAACCATCTTCGCCTTCTTTGGAGCAGATTCACCGGGAGAAATCCATTGTTTTGATTGTTGCTTAGTTTCTGGTGTGTAATGATGAATCCAGGTTTCATCAACGGTGACAACTCGACGCAAAAACTCCTTCGGATTTCGCTTAAATTGCTCCAAACACTGCTTCGAAGTTAACAGCCGCATTCGCTTGTTGTCCACCGTTAGCAATCGCGGCACCCATCGCGCCTGCAATTTTTTCATCACCAACTTATCATGTAAAATATTAATTGCCGTTCCGGTCGACACACCTACGGCCTCTGCTACTTCGTCGATCAGCGAGAATCGTGTCGTGAACTTTTTGAATGATTTCCTCGGTAACCACATCTGCCGGGCGTCCTGGTCGCTCCTCATCAAAAACGGATGTTCGCCCACGTTTAAATTCGTTGAACCAATATCTAACTGTGGTCATAGATGGCGAAGTGTCCCCATAAACAGCATCCAACTTTGCTTTTATCTCCTCGCATTTTTTCCCATCCAAAAACAGAAAGCGAATTACCGAACGATACTGCTCTTTTTCCATCTTAGCTAAAATCACGAAACACGTCTTACTCAAATGGCTGTCAAATCCAAACTAACCTATCAATCAGGCTGCAATTTGTTATACCGTCGTTTGATAGATGGCAGCACACGATGATAACACCAACTTCCCTCAGGAACGCCTTCTGTCGTCAAACACGGGTACTTACTGAACCGCCCTCGTATATGTAGTTAGTTGTTGTTTGTCTATTCCGTAGACTTTTTTGTTTAACTTTTAATTAAGTTATTACTTATATATTTCGTCATTCCACCTCAATCAGATTAAATTTTACCTGGATGTCTCCTGATTTTCTAAAATTTGTTTAACGTGTTCTATACAATAATCATTATCCCATATTTCTTTTATTTGCTCAGAAATAAATTATTTTGGTAGTTATTTAGTATCGAAATTTTTGGAACATTGCGGAGATCGTTTCGTTTACTTGAGCATATCTTCGGTTGTATTTATTAACCGAATGGCTTGATTTTGAGTCGAAAGAAAGTTTAGAAAATAAGTTTTTCAGTGACGTATTCGCGTGTTTTATTACGTTTAGAAACATTTGGATAATAAATAATAAACTTGAAAATTAATTTTTGTCAAATATACCACTTTTAAAAATTCTAAATAAAAATCTGGCCATTAAAGCATTAGATGTTCTACATCTTCTGAAATTATTAGGATGGAACTTCTACACGGAGTGTCTGAAGTTATATGTCCACCCCCTATATTATTTTAAAAGATAAAGATGTGAAATTTAGAAAATATTGTTATTATCATATACACTTTATCTCCAAACAAGCTAGAGAAATGGCAATGTGCAACACTTAGAAAATCAAGAAATACTCGTAGCTAGAAATAGGCCCCGCTAAACCGACCCTCCTTTTGAAAAAATTACAGTAACAGAACAACATTAAACTAACGGACATAACCCAAAAGAATAGAACTACTACCACCCACGTCAATAAAGGCAAACCATCAAGAAAATACTTTCTTTTACAGAAACCTACTCGTCTGGATCGTCCCGATCTACCGCCAAGCCCTGTGACTCGTCCCGATAAACCGCTAGGCCAAACAAATCTTATCGATCGTTTTCATTCCTTTCTATTTTACATTAACATTAGCCGAATAGAGATCATTTATAGGCAAATACTAACAAACTCGCTTGTTATAGGAACATCTCTTTCACAAAATTCAACACACAAGTTACCCCAAAATCTTCGTTACCAGCTCAAAACCTTTTGCATTAACATTGAAAATCACGATAGATTAAAAAGAGTCCCTATAAACGTTCTAGGCAAAACGATCAGATTTATCACAGGCAACCTCGACGATGACGATCTTCAAGGTATCAAACAGCATCTTGATAAATGATACAATAACAATAAGATCGAAATTGAGAAAATGAGTCAGTTAACTTCGTTTGCCAATCACGTGTCAAGGAACTATTCCCAGAATTTTAACACTCTTTTCGAGAACGTCAACGCTCGTAAACTCATAACAAAACTTTCGAATTAAATGAAATAAGATTTTTGTTGCAAAACGGATTCTTACTAAATGCACTTCAGATTATAGAAACAACCATTAGTCTTGCATGAAACAGAATAACGAATTTAAGCCTAATCACTTTCACAGAGCTAATAGAAATTCAAAAGTATCTAGAGAAAACTTATAATTCAGATCATTTACGTAATGCTAGTAGACGCCATTCACTTATGCAAGCTACTCGAATCTTTGAAATCAACAATATATGGAACATATGAAGAATTAACTAACCTTAAACTACTCCTTATCAAATCACTAACAGCCGACTAAATCTGTTCTTTAACGGATCCCCAAAAAATAGTACTTATTCCACCAAGAGACTCTTATACAAAAATTGCCAACAATGCTATTGGATGAACGAAAAATGCGAACTATTCCACACCTACATTCTCTGCACCGACAGATCACAAGTACCAGATGCGAGGGGCACTGCTAATATTTGCGGAATCGAGTACTCCTGGTCCTGCCGGCGTTCTGCAATTGTCACATTCGCAAAATCTTATATTGGTTATCATTAATACAGTCAACGGTTTAAATTCAAATCGAGTAATTTCGTTTCAACCAATTTCAACAGAATCTAACAAAGTAATTTTGTGAAGAAATGGAAGTATCGAAGCGTGATTTTAGAGCGATGACTCTTTATAATTTTGGTTACGGATTATCACCACAACAATGTGCGAAAAAACTTTGTTCGTTATTTGGGGATGAAGCACCATCCAAAACTATGATTTACAAATTGTTCACAGAATGAACGAATGAAGAAGGTCGTTCATGCACCTCTGTTGTCGCGAGAAACATCAATGCTGTGAGTGAAATGATTAAAGCAATCCGCATGTGACATATAGTAAGATAGAAGCATCCTTAGGCGTTGCAGTGAAACAAATACGTACGATTTTGCACGATCATTTGAATTTAAGGAAGCTTTGCAGGCGTTAGATCCCACACAATTTGACAGAAGCGCAAAAACAGGTACGTGTCGATTGCTGCAAGGAAATGCTTAAAAAATTCGACGACGGTCGTTCAAATTTAGTGGATTACATCGTAACAGGTGACTGTGAGTCTGACACTAAACCGCAATCAACTGTATGGGTATTTCAAAGCGTACCAAAACCAACAAAAGATCACGAAGCTTTCCGAAAAACATGATTGCTTGCTTCTTCGGAAAAACGGGTCACGTTGCAACTGTCGCATTAGAAGATCGAAGAACAGTTAATGCTGACTGGCGTACTTCAATTTGTTTGCCAGAAGTTATCGCTGAAACCAGAAGAAACAACTTAAATCGGCGAAACATACTTCAGCATGACGAGGCAAGTGCGCATCCAGCACAACGAACTGTAGACTTTTTGACCAGTGAAAACATCACATTAATGATTTATTGCCCAAATTCACCTGATTTATCGTCCAATGACTTCTTTTTGTTTCCAAAAATCAAAAATAAACTGCGTGGTGAGCACTTTTCATCGCCATTGAAGCAAATCACTTGCTTCGGAGGTACTTCGTTCAGAGTGGAGAAGATGTTTCAAAGAATGGTTTCATCGAATGCAATGTATAGATGTTAAAAACGAACATCTTGAGAAGCAATAAATCGATTTACATAACGTAATGTGTGTTTTGTTTTACGTTTTCCGCGAATTTTAGCTGTGCCTCTCGTAACTGCATCCTTTGATTCCTTTCTCGATGAGTAGGGCTAAAATCTCCAACAATTACGGAATCTCTACACAACTGCGCAACGACCAGCTACTGACGGCATTCAAAATGTAATCTAAAATTGTCATGGGTATGTTACGCGACGATCAATTACAGGGGCACACCTATTAAATTATCGTAGGCAGCAGCAGCATCTACGACATCACTCCTACCTTCTTTGTTTTCCTTCACAACTCTTAGATGCGTATTAAGAGACGTCCTTTGGCCTAAACACCTGTACGATTCTAAGAAACTGCGCCTGGAAACAATTTGAACAACAGATTCTCCCGTTCTTCTGAAACCTGTGGGCTATTTCGCTCATTATTCGTTCACTAGCATCCTCCTAATTATCACAATAGTTGTAACTGTTCTGGCAATCAAATTTTGAGCTCGATTCTATACCCTATTTTGGTAACCCACACGGGTAATTCGCATCAAAAAGACCAAGGATCTACATCCACAGGTGGAACTGCAAACTCTCATCGGTCCATAGGCTTCCACCCCGCATCCAACCCTGAACGTGGACGTTCAGTCTTAAAGGAGGAAATAATTATAATGTCGATAGCCTCCACACACACTTTCAAAATGGTTAAAATTTTAAATAAATTTCTGTTTAATAAATAAATAAAACGTAACAATTGGTGTCAGGTGTGGGGTCCTTTAAACATTTAAAAATTTAAAACAAAAATAAATTGTAAATGCTTACAACTCGGTCTGCTTCAGCCAAAATGGAACAAGAATTAATTAAGATGTTACAGGAACTAAAACAAACTATGGAAAATGCAAACGGTGAAAAATAACGTGCAAAGTGCATTTTTCAAATTTATTGGTATCATCTAGAATAACGTCGGTTCTACAAGCCAATAGCTTCTTTAAAGCTGGTTAAAAAATTCTCAGTTTGTGCCTTACGTTTTGTAACCGGAATTTCATGCCGCTGCTGTAGTACAATTGCTAACCAATTTACTACTGTCCAAAATCCTACTTACTATACCGTACAGGTTGTCGATTCATTCTGCTAGAGACTCCGTAACGGTACTGTTTACTGAAATACAAATACACCTATCGTATTTACGGATAATCTGGAATTTTAACAATTTCTTGCTTATTTATGGTTTAACAGTATTAAGAGGGAGACCTCTACCGTACGTTTTTACTACTTCTTCAGTGACCGATTCGGTAAACAAGTATGAATCTTCGCATTTGCCTAGTAAACTAGAATATAAAAGTGCTGATTAGAATTTTATCAAACTGTTCACTTTCTCTTGTACTTCTTACCTTGGGATGATTCTCTCTGAGATTATCTTACCAGCGCTAATAGTTTATCCTCTTATTTCTTTTTTAGAACAAATACTATAAGCCGTCGAAATGTACACGAAACAAAGTATTTCTAATTTTCATAAAATAAACGTTTAGGGTTTATCTTTAGATTTTCCATGTTCTTTGATAACATCAGATGTCTATAGTTGCTCTTACCATTGATGTACGGTACGTTGCAGTAGGAATCTTCTCATTAAAACATAAATTAGCAGCGCAGTGCAATAAGCAATTAACTTCGTTTGAAAGTGTTTACCGACTTTGTTCGTTTAATCCCAAATTCGGGAGGGCACAGTCGCCTTCCATATAAGAATAGTTTTGTCGAGAAAGTTGGGATCTTCTTTTCTTCAATTGGCCAAATAGCTAATTAAAATTATTGCCAAAATAGTTATCTAATCATTGAATTAGTGATCGAAAAAAACTTACAATGAAATGAAATAATTTCTCGTATCTCTTTTTAGCACTTTTGCCCTTCTTTTCGGGAACTTTGCATGTTCTTAGCAATTTTTCTAAAATCAATCTTTCCAGAAAGCATGTTGCTCCTATTATAAATACGGTAGATCCCTCAAAGAACGTTTGTATATTCGACAGATGTTCTACTTGCATGATGGAAATCGTTTGTACTAGTAACCATTCACTAATTCTTTCTAATAAAACTTGCAGTTGTATATCTGAAGAATTTTTGTCAAATTAATGTTTGTTGTATGCTAAGAATTTACTGTGGGAAAGTCTAATTTGGAAGCTTATGCAGCTGGATTCTGAAATTGTCTGTTTTACAAGCTTGTCTGATATCCTCACTTCTTTCTCTGTCTAATAGCGTTTTCCAGTCATTCTGCTCACTACTTTCGTTCCTGTTGTTTCTAATATTCTTTTTGTTTTGGTCGTCTGCGGTCTGGTTTCCACCATGTAAGCTAATATAGGTCTGATTGCAGTCTTGTAAATACAGCATTTGGTTTCGACCAGAAGATGTTTCTCCTGCCACATCGTGCTGTTTAGACTTGTTGCCGTCCTTGTCTCTCTTATAGCTTGACTTTTTACTTCTTCGTCTATGTCGCCATATCCAGATGTTTCTACGCTAAAATACTTAAATTTTATGACTTCCTCTAAAATCTTATTATCAATAACTAGCTTGCACCTAATCGGTGTCTTAGCAGTAGTTATACATTTTGTTTGTTCTGCTGATACGGTCATATTAAATATTTTGGCTGTTTTATCAAATTGATGCAACATTCTTTGAAGATCGTTTTCATTTTCTGCTATTAGTACTGTATCATCGGCATAGAATGGGATTTTTATTTTTTGTCCCCCATTGGGTATCTTCTCAGTTTGCAAACTTGCTTTATTATTTCATCAACTTCTAAATTAAACAGAAGTGGGCTTAGAGAGTCTCCTTGGTAAATTGCGTTACTTACTGGTATTGATTCGGTGAGTTCTCCATTAATTTTAGCCTGAATCATGTTTGCTGAATATATATTTTCTATCGTTTTTATAATAATATGGGGGATATGTCTGTCATACAGAAGGTGTAATACATCTCACCACATTTGAGCAGCTCATTGGGGATGTTATCTGGTCCTGGGTTTTTCCTATTTTTCTATGCCTTTTTGTTCTATTAAAACGTCGTCATTGATTACTGCTTTTGATGTATTCAATTCCATACTATTTTCGTTTTTTTTTGTAAAGTTCCTGCAGGTATTTAACTCGGGTGTTTTTTCCTATGTGGTTAGTATTGATAAACTTATTTGTCTGCTTTTCTGACTCGTGATAAACCGCCATATCTGTTTTCGGAACCCATAAAAATGATTCTCCATCCTTTTTGAGAAAATTCCCCAGTGCTCATTTTCGATTTGTCTGACTAGTGATTTAATGACATTGCGAATTCCTTGTATTTCTCGTGTGATTCTGCTGTTTGTGCTGTCTTATATTTTAAGTAAGCTTTCTTCTTCTTCTGGCATTGTTCCTTGACTTTCTTGCAAAACCATTGTGTTCTATTTGGTCCTTGTTTTTGTTTTAAAATTAAAATGAGGTTTGGTTTTAATAAATGAGCTACCGTAAGTATTACCAAAAGAGTACTCAAATTCGCAAATGATAACGTGTTAGGTGCTTGCTCCCGAAAAACCTTACAAATATCTGGGGCTAGTGCAACACAAAGAACTAAGCCACACAAAAATGAAACAAGAACTTGGGAAAAAAGTATCAAAATCGTTTTAGCAAAGTTTTGAATACCTCCCCTAAATGTTCGTAATTTATGGCAATTAATACCTGGGCTGTCCCGACTCCGACATATCCGTTTGGAAAGGTAACATGAAGTAAGACATACTTAGATAGTCCTGATTGTCTAGCACGAAGAACCTCAGTGAAAGTTATGTATTATCCTACTTCCTTAGTAGAGCGTTTATACTTACCTAAGAAAGTCGGAAGACGTGGTCTGTTTAGTGGAACAAGTAGATCATTGCATAAAGAATAATTTACAGACTCAACTGATACCACATTTATTTAGGTACCTTTGTTTGACTTTTATTAGTAAATACGTAAACTTTATAGATTCTTGAAAAGAAAAGATGAAGATTACCGACCTAAAAAAGTATAACCACAATGAACTCCGTTTTGTTACTTTTTTTAAATTTCGGCGGCCATTTTGGCGAAGCCACCACTTGGTTTTTAGTTTTTGATCCAAATCTGACGTCAAAATTTTAAAAACAAAATGCAGACAAACAGACTTTGCAAATTTAGTAACGACTCCTTCGGAGCTCGTTGACCAGTTAGTATAAACACTATGGGAGCAATACCTAAAAAAAACCAGTTTTCTGGGCCTTTCTAATCCCAATGAATTTACCAAATACTATTTTCGTCGGTGTTCTTCTCCATTGGCAGATGCCGGGACCAATATGTCAATGTTGGCACTCTTCTTCCGTTGCCGAAGAATATGTTGAGAATTATTTGCAAAACAAAAATTTTATTGCAAAGAAACTTCTAAGTAAAAAAGAAGGTGCTTCCAAAAAATCAAAAATTTCTGAAAGGAGCTCGTGAATCCTCTAGACGCATTACCATCTGTTTGTGGCAGATGTAAAAAATCAAACTGCTCACATTTAAAAATGGACTGTATTTTAATTCCGTAATAACAAAAATATGTGGTACTACAAACATTAACGCGCAAAAGATTACAATAAGATTGAATTAATTTGCAATTCAATTCCCATTTAAGGTCAATTTCCCAATAGGCAGAATTAACATACAACATTTATTTTACATAACAAAAATTGCTACTACGCTTCTAGCAATTTATATTGGCAGTAACAAAACATTCAAATAAAAACTATGTGTTGGGATTATTCCCAACACCGTCATTTTCGATAGATATTTACAAGAAAATTCATCCGGCATCTTCATCTTCGTCGTCAACAGATAATGTTAATTTGTGCAATTTACATAACTGTATGATAAATATTTATAATAAATAAAACGTTTTTGTAAATTATTGTTTATTTATACCAGTGCGTAGAAACGTATCATTTCAAAATTAAAATAACATTCAAAAAGTCAACTTTTTTAACGATTGTAACAAAAAGTTGTTTTCTTTTATTAGAATTACTTGATAAATCGTGACATGCTTTGCAAAGTATTGCGATAGTCGCTATTGACTATTTATTTAATAACAATCTTGGAATGTCTGATTATAAATGCTGTAAGCTTCCAAACTTCACTACCTTTCTCTTTCTAAACGAAAAACGGACAAGTATTACACGTTGTTATATCTATCTAGAACGATTTTAGTAAATGGATGAATTATATAACGCTCTGTATTTGTTGAATCTTTCAGAATGTTACATTTTTTAAGGCTCAAAGTGTTTTTGAGTAGTTTTATAGTTTTTTCGCTGAATGAAGGACCAACTGAACTAAATTACAAAATAATTACGAAATACCATTTAGAATAACAAACAATAAATTATTTTTGATGAATAATTATAAAAAGATTTGATAAAAAAGGTCTAGAAAGCTATCATTTATTTACATACCTTTTTATACAGATAAGAAACCTCTTTTAGTAAAACCAATTATCAAATTTATATCATACAAACAAATCGAATTTTTGATAATGATTAGCATAATAAAAGGATGATTTGTCTGCTCGCATTTATTTAAAGAGTGTGTTGGAGCTGTACAACTGATTATTAAAAGACAAGTTAAAGGTAAGTAAACTCATTCTCATTTAATTATTCGATTACTTTAATCAAGAAGCAATTTGACTATTTCCTTCTGCAAACTTCTTGTAGCATTCAGGTCTTTATGTGTCCGAATTCTTCCGTCTAAAACAAAAATTCCGACTGCTAGACTTGATTTGCTACCTTTGTACCTTATTCCAATGGGCTCCTCGCAATTAATTTTATTAAAATCGTTTCATTTCAGATTTAAAAAGGAATGGTTTGTTACACCTTAATTCTATGGATATTATTCATCCAAAGATAGGCAGAAGCAAAATGTGGTTTTAATAAATATCTCCAAGAAATATATTGCGCCAACATAAATTTCTTGGATGCTTTAAATACTGAGATTAGTGAAACTTTAACAAACAACGATCTAGTAAATGATAATGTTGAATTAATGAAGATTATTAGATGTGATCTGGAAAGTTTCACAATTGATTCTATTGGTAAATGGCATAAACTGAAAAATTATGGATTGTTGACGCAAATATAAATTCTCTAACATCAGATGCCTTCGTAAACTTAGAATCATTGGAAGTTCTCGTTATAGATAACAACAACATAGAGAATATCGATAAAAATATTTTTAACAACTTGACGGCCTTAAAGAGGTTAGTTGTATCGAAAAATAAGAATTTAGGTGCTTCTCAAGAATACTTTTCCGATCTTGCGTCTTTAGAAAATTTGGAATTGACAGGAGACCCATCAATAGAAGAAATAAATAAATATCTTGCAGCATAAAAACGCACATAGCTATATTTGATTATAACAACGCTAGATTTGAGCTAGTCTCAGAAACTCTTTTTATAAAATTAATGGGGGGGAGGGGCAATGCTCGATCTTGGGTTACTAAATGTGGCTAGTCGAAGAGCGAAACACGATCTGTGTTTGTATTTATCGCCATTCAAAGGCCAATAGAAGAGCATAGCCCACACCCTGTTCATATTCAGCCGTCTTAAGAAGATTGAAAGTGGAAGGCAAAGCTCGAACCATCTTTGCATTTAGTTCTCTCAGAATGTTGATAGAATGCAAAACCCGGTCTTGGACCACCACAAGTGACCCGTTCGAAGCTGTAGCCCGACCAGTTTTCAAACAAAGAATACACAAGTGCGTGGTAGCTGCAGGCGGCTGCATCCGCCTCTACTCCTTAAAAGGAGAGGAGCGCTGCCGCGCGATGTGACCGGGCTGCAGGCCTGGTTTTCAACCGGAACTGTGAAGCGGCATAATTAACTTTTAATAAGATCAATTAAGTGCGAAATCTGAGCTTGGGTCACCTTTGCTCTCTTAGAGAGTTAATGGAAAACAGAGCTCGACCTTGGATCGCTGCATGTGACTTAAACGAGCGGCGTAGAAAGACCTGTGTTTGTAATTGACTTTTTGAAATTCCCCAAGCAGGTCAAATAGATACGGGGCAAAGCCCAACCTTAAGTCACGACTGATGAATTATTGAAAGCTGTAATTCAACTAGTATTCGTAATTAACTCTTTGAGAAGGTCAGAAGAGAGTGATATCTGACCTTGGGCCAGCTCAGGTACGCCGTCGTGAAAGGGTGTATTGAGTTCTGTTAAAAAGGTTAATAATTGGAAGGCGACGGTCAAGCCGTCTTCACGTTTAGCTGTCTTGGGAGCCATAGTCCAGTCCGTGCTCGTATATCAGCTATTTGAGAAAATTAAGCAAGGGCAAAGCATTACCTTGGGCTAGCACAGAACGTGTTTGTGTCTAGTTCTTTCAAGAATGTTAATAACCGACAGTGATGCTCGGCTCGTTTTCTCTCCTAGAAGAAAGAGATTGGGGGTAAAACCCGACTTTAGGCAACCTCAGATGACCCATTGGAAGCCGCAACTCGACCCATTTTGAACATAAGCTTCTTGAGAAAGTTGATCAAAAGCTTCTTCAAACAAAGCGAACGACGAACGGTGATCGCAGTGGGTGATCACACCCGCTTCTACTCCAAGAGGGTTGAAAGAAGAGGAGCGTTGTAGCACGACGTGACGAGATCGCAGGACTGGTTTCCGACCGAAGTCGTGAAGCAACGTAGAGACTAATTAACTTAGTTGTTATCTTCTGTCTATGTTTTTTAGATATGCCTTGTTTACCTTTCATGGTTAATTCCCACTATGTCATCATTCTTAATGCTGTGGTTTTATTAACTTTTTTTATGTGTCCTAGTTAATGTAGTAGATTTTGGATTTTAATAAACTTTATTGTGGTTTTGGTTACAACTGTTCATTCATCAACTTTCTTGGGTTCTAGGATGTTTTTTTTTGGTACGCATAAAGCATTCTTCATTGTTACACATCTTGTAGCTACATAATATAATCTTAGTTATCTTTAATAAAAATCTCTTATTTGTACAGGAAGTTCTTGATTTTATTTGTTTCCTATTCGCAATCTTTTGCAATACATCATTGAAGTTATTTGTTATTGAGTTCAAGAATTAAATGTTTGCCGATTTCTTCTCGTTTTTATTCTCCTTCTCTGTTTTAGAGCTACCATCTGCTTCTCATGTACTTTTTGACCAATTTTTAGTCCACTCGTCTTGCAAACTCTTCCGTTTTTTGATTCGATGCATTATTTCTAAATCAGTTGTCTAGGCAATCCTTTTTTTATACAAGGCGAATGAAAAGTATGAAACATCATTTGTCTAATTGCGAGGTATGTTTTTTGGTACATTTTCTAATTCTCTACGTACTAGTGGTATCCCATACCACGGACCATATAAATAAGCTGCTGATACAACTGTCGATATTTTAACACTAAAATGACCGGAAGGCAGTTAAGTCGACCAAATAGGAGAGCAGCTTAAGTACTGAATCGATCTTAATTGAAAAGCGAGCTGTAAAAGAAAATCCTAGTTGGTAATATTAAAGTTCTTCTTGTCAATGGCATTTTAAAACTTATTGTTGTTGAAATGTTTTTTCAAATATTCCAATATCTCAAAAGAACCTTAATAATATCACTAAACCAAACGGCTATAATTTTGTAGAAATTTATTAGGGTATTTGTTTATAATTCCCCGAGACCAGGATCTTAGAAGGTTAATGAAAATTAATAGAGATATTGCAGTTGACATTATTTAGACGTCACCCTGTGCAGTATAACAGAACAGTTAAAACCCACTAATAATGGTTTTCTAGAAATAACAATTCGAGTTCAGAATTCCTGTTATTTATTTAAGAGATTAGGTACCTATCGATGCCAACACAAACATGAGGTTTAACAAAACAAGTGAATGCCTCCATTAAAAAAACGTTCCTATTAGTAGCAAAAAGTTGATTACTAAAAATCATGTCTTTACATCACAAAAACGGTTTGCCAAAGAACTAAAGAACCTTTGGAATAAATAGTAAAGGAAAATGCGATAAGCAAACAAAATTGTTTAACTTGCCTTAATTAATTACAAACACTAAGTGTTTATAAGAATGGTTCTTATGATAATGAGAAACACAAATTTCCCGCACATTATTTGCATATAAATTTCCGAAGGTATTTCTTAAAATAATGGTAATGAACTATCAAGTCAAGGTTAACATGTTGAAAACCAGACAGCAATTATTATCATTGAAATTATATAAAATTATAAAAATCCGTGTTGTATAAATATAAACGTTTGAAACAAACTTGAAATTTAAAAGTTAATATTCATTTTTTCGCTCGATCAGAGTTACAGACTGTTGTAGTTTCTATTACTCGTCGGTTCTAAAATAGTAGGCCCTAGAAAATATTTCTTTTGGGAAAACAAGAACTGACGCAAAATCAGGACAATTTCAAACAAACACCAAGGAGATATACCATATGTCAACATATTTCTTTAGCTCGAGTAAAAAATAATAAAGACAGAAATTTCTAAATACTCTAAATTGCAAGTGTACAAAATCATCAGCGTGAAACACAAGTTCAAGTTTGAAACAAAACCTAAATTAAAATCTCAAGTTGGAAGAGTCGAGCAGTTGGTCGGATTTCTACACGACTCTTCCCAAAGTTTCTTTTCAGGGTTGCATTAGGCTTCTTGGGTTGATCAAGTCCTTTCAAACTATTTGTCTGATTTCCTGTGGACTACTCGATATTTCTGGATCAGCTAACTATTGCAGATCGATCACCTTTATCAGGCTAGTCAAGTTACATATAGTTTGGCAACAATTATTCTTTGTTACTAATAACATACTAATAAAATCAAACCTGATTCTTCAGCTTCAAATCTTCGAGCATACATGGAGATTACGGGCCTACCTTCTAAGACAATTTCGACTCTTCATGATTTTATAATCAGGTTAGACTGAATCGCCTGGGCTTTTGGGACAGTCGGGATTTTCGGCTCAACCAGACTTTTGGAATCTGTCAAAACCGTTAGAAGGCAGGCAAAGGCATCAAGACAATTACCTGCTAAACACGAAAAAACTCAAAGAACCAAATACGATGCTCTAGAATACTTTCCTGGAGTTTCTTTTCCTATCTAGGGCAAACATGGTTCTTAGACAATAAGGTTGTCTCATACGCTGAAATCTGATATTGTGCTGTAGTATTCAAACCTTCCGATTAATTCATCAATTGGCGACATTGCGTCAACATTCCAACTGGCATCAAAACCATGTAGCTGGGGTACCTTCGAAAAAGACTGCAAAGATTTTAAGTAAGGCAGACATCTATAAAGTAACGCGCAAAACCTATATCAGCATCTTAAGATCGTTATTCAATGCTAATAACACCCCATACAATTTTATGAACTTAGGTATTTGCAAATTAAATTGCTCACTTCTCCACTTTGTGTATATTAGCCCAAACATTAGAAATCTCGTTTTATTTAGATACAGTTTGAAATTAGAGTGTGCCTTGCAGCAGTCTTTGTCCGTTTTCGGTTTCGGTTTTAGTTTGATGCATTACTGTAGTCAGTTCTTCAAAGCACTAAATCCATTTTCAAATCGGATAGTCGCTGTTGCTGGTGAACTTGATTAAAAATTCGGCATAGTCGTTATATTTGATATACCAGTTCGTCACTCTCTCCTTTACCGTTCTCATCTTCAGAGTCTCATTCTTATTTATCGCTTTTGCTTCTCCTTCAACTTCGATATCTACATTTTCTAAATTCTGTTTTCTTTGTCGCGTCTACTTTTTTTTCTGACATTTTCTTACCTTTTTTTTCAACTGCATTTGACCTCCAAATTTTTTTAATAGTCTTCTCTTTTTAATTCCTTTCGAGATCGTCTTTTGTACTCAACATCTTGTTGCTTCGTTTTGTCTACATTTTTCTTAATTTTTCTAAATCGGCGTCATCTTTGCTTTCTTTTTTCCCTGTCTTCCACCTGATTCATCTCCGTTAACAAATCTAAATTTGCTAACTTATCGCAAACTCGACAAATCAGACCGCCTTTGCTTCTAGCATGGTTTAAGCAAAGAATACCGGTAATTAAAATTGTTTCCAATGAGGCTTTGTTGGACAAATTTGCTATTTACATTGTAGCTCGCCGTCCTCAAGCTTAAAACCATCAAGTTCGCATAGTGTCGGTAATTGTCTTGACCAAAGATCTCCCAAAACTATCAATCGACAACTTGAACAAGAAATAGAATAAGACCTACTACTGTTTATGATGTTTGCATATATCTTGTTTTGCTAGAGAAACTTGCTACTTAGTGACTGTATCTATTAGGCTATAAGAATTTCACATCCTGAAATTTAGACTACATATAAATTGTCACTCTAAATATTCTGTTACGCTTCTAATGAAGACGTTTGTTAATAAGTTAAACCAGGCGCCCTGATCGACGCCGACGATTTCTGAGCGCAGGATAGCGTCATTATTTGTAAAAATAGAAACATAGAAGTAGAACCATTATCTATACTCACCAAAATGATCTATGATTATATGGAGTGTTCTACAAAAGAATAACACATTAAGCCTGTATAAATATGAAACTGCACGTCCAGGAACCGTGACGCTAGGAAAGAATTACTTCAGTGAGGGTTGACTGTACATGAATAAGATAGTAATAGTGAACTGTTTTGGACAAACCTTAGAGCGATGTAATTTTTAAAAAGCAGGCCTTGTATAAGTGTGTCCAAAAAGTATGAAATATCCTATATATCTCAGTAAATATGCATTTTATGGAAACATGTTTCCTATAAAAGTTGTTTAGTGTTTAGTTTTACATTACAGGGCAATACCAAATAACTATTTTTTTTAAAAATAAAAGCGCAACGAATAATGCGTCAATTTTTTTTTAATGGGAAGGTATCCCTTTATTGCACTCATTTGATAGAGAATGTTTTTCTCTTTTCAATGATGTAAAACTTCGATACACTTGCATAAGTAAATTTTGATTAAAACGCAAAAAATTGTGTGAATAACGCTTAAAAGTTTATTTATTCATCTGTTACCTTTCCAGACGCCGTCTTTTAAATTTTCAATATCATCTAGTCACATTATGGTCGGTGTGATACACTTTTGTTTGTTGCAACAATTGAACGCGTCGTAGAAATGTCAATTAATAACCGAACTAAAGCGAAAAGTTATTTGTTTAATTAATTTAAGCATTTTGATTAACGTGAGGATAACAAAGTTACAAAACTACGACTTGCTATGGATCATTTATCAGAAAAACATCGTATCGAAATTTTAATGATGCTGGGATATGGAGACAGAAGGAGAACACAGGAGGAAGTTTGCAATTTGTTTAATAACGTGCACCCCGAATACCATATTTCTCAAGTAAAATTTTGCATAAATTTCATGAGACGGGTTCTGTCAAAGATCGTCCAAAAACGGGCAGACCTAAAGCTCTAAATAATGAACAACGTGAAAATATAATGTTGGCTGTCGTGGAAAATCCACAGGTTTCTGTTCAACAAATTGCTTCTGCACATACTTTGAAGAAATCCACTGCACACGAAGTTCTAAAAAAGAAGAATTGGCATCCGTATAAACCTTGTATAGTTCAAGAATTATTAGAAGATGATTTAGATCGAAGATTGTAATTTTGCGAAGAAAGAACACATAGGCTTAAGGAAAACGAAAATTTTAATAAAAATATCCTCTTCACTGATGAGGGAACGTTTTGTTTGAATGGTATCATTAACAAACAAAACACGCGCTACTGGTCTTTGCTAAATTCTGGCTGGTATGTAGAAGGGCACGCCCAATATAAGCAGAAAGTCAATGTCTGGGCAGGAATTATTGAAACCCAGATTTTGGGACCTTCTTTATAGAACATAATTTAACAGCGGATGCTTCTCTAGACTTTTTAAGATTTGACTTAGTTCCTGCTTTAGCTGTTCTACTTCCTAATGAACTAGATCCAGATGTACCCCATAACAGAATATGGCTGCAACAAGACGGGGCTCCTCCACATTTCGGAATTAATGTCGGACAGTTTAAAATCAAAAAGTTTGTCATTTCTCGCCAAGTCATAAGTACAGTAAAGAACGATATTATGAAATCTACAGCTAAGTTTGTTCAAAGGACTTTATTCTCATAGCCTGTCTTGCATATTTCTTCAACTATCAGAGATATTATTTAACACCCTGTATATGCTGATCATGTCAGCTGATAACATGTTTTAAATATCCAAATTATGTAAGAATTAATATGAATTTACATATCGTTAAGTCTCGGGAAAGCGAGCAGTTTGTTGAGTATGATTTGATAAAAGTTTTAAAATGCAGCATGTGTCTAGGCTATTTATTGCCTTCTTTATATAAAAACCCAACCTCAGACAACACTATATGTTTTTATTGTCATTATCAATTTACTGAAGTGGAACCTGAATTGAATAAAGAAACAATAGAAAAAGTCAGTAAAACAAATTTTCCATGTCGTTGGAGAGGATGTGAAACTACAAAACTTGGAGTAAATCTTGTGGACCAGGAACTGTCTTGTAAGCATCGAATGTTTAAGTGCCCTGTTTGTACTGACGATATGATTAAGAGGGAAGATGTTATATCCCATGTAAAAGAGCATGGAAGTTATAGAGGACAAGGTTGAAAAAATGTAATGCTTGAGAAAAAACATGGTTACAAGATATTTACCCTTAAAAACCACCACATCGTTTACATTACATGTAAATATAAAAGTCGCCAATTTTCTTTTAGTTTGGATTCTGCCTATGAGTCGAAGAATGATACAAGTCCAATTCTACAGTTTGTGCACGATCATTGCTAATTTTAAGATTGAGATGAACTGCCAATGAATCACACAGTTTCCGTAGAGGATTTGCCTCCTTGTTTTAAAAATTGCAAAGAAATTTGTGTAATATTTCAAATATAATGTAGAGTAGTGCATTCTTTGTCCTTTTGTTTTATTTTGTAATCACTGGTTAGATTAAATGTTAGAGTACAAAAATCTTTTTTCTTTTATCTGTTAATGAAGGTGCTATTATGCATTTGTTGTTGCGTTTGTTGAAAACAATACTTTTAGCGAAAAATAAGATCAGTTTCAGTTAATTCGTTTCTAGAGTATAGAATTCCCAAACAGAGTTCAAACAATCTGTGAATTGAAGATAGCATCCTTACTGAAGGAAGGTGTACACATGGACATAACCAAGGATAAAACAGGGTTCTAGATAATATGATTATTATAAAAGTATGACATTTGAACAAAATTTCTATAGTTGAAAAATTATTTTGTCTTTATATTTACATAGGATTTCTATTTTCTATAGATTTCCGGAACCTTGTATCTCTTACGGTTTAAAAGATCTCAATGCAGGCCATCTCCCACCTAACACCCTGCAGACTACAATATAACTGATACTAGTAAGTTCTCAAGGAAACGCATTAGGTTCCGCATCTTTCCCACAATATGTCAGTCAACGGTAGTAGCACACACCCATTTGCAAAATGAACTCGATATAACAGTTTTGCGTTTTTGCGCTGATGATAACTGATACATTTTTTACTTATTTGTACTTATCGCACTTTTTCCACTTTTATGTCGTTATCTATGGGTGTGTTGCACAGAACACACTTGTGTGTTGGAAGTTAAAACGCGATCAACGCATTCTTTGCCTCGTGTTTTATTGTAGAAACTTTGTGTTGCAGAAGTTTGTTATTTTTATTTTATTTGCAATATTTGGTATGTTATTTTTATTTGTAATCTTGCTATAGATCATTTATTCGTTATTAGTTTATTATTAACCTCCAACTAGGAGATTATTATGAGTTCTTGAAATGTAGTATTTCTATTTACCTAGACAGTAGTAGACCTAAATAAGGTGGCCAGATGTTTCTTATTCTCGGACATGTTATATCTTTTAGGGTCACCGGGGAAGTCCGGAATAGTTTTTATGTCCTACCTTTTAGGGGAACCGGGGAAGACCGGAATAGTTTTTTAAGGTGCTCCAGAATGTTGAACCCCAGTTTCAGGGGGATTTTCCATGTTTGGTTTAAAGGGGACGGTTTAGGGCTCTAGGGATACCCCCCTAAGCTTTTTTGGTAGCCGGAAGGGCTCCCATGTTTTCTTTTCTAGAAAGTGAAATAGAGTAAACAAATTCACTTTACTTTAAAAATGAAAGAAAAAGTTTCCAAACTATAATTTATGATAAAACTTATAATTACAAGAGTAAAAATCAAATGAAATAATTATATGCTGAAAGTATTCACTATTTATACTGCTGTAAGAAGCAATGCAAGATAAACTGCAACTTCCGCTGCATGTGTTACTGTAGTATGGGACATCCCTTGCTTCTCTATTTTAAGAAAAGCTGATAATCATTCTGTACTTTTCCTAAGCTAATATTTTGCGATATTTTTACAAATAACAACACACACGTAAGGGGCATCTTGTTTAAAAATCACTTAAAGCAGAGGCAACACACCTACAGGAATTATTGTTTAAACTAAACCGGTAATTGAAAATTGTAAAAGTCTATTGCAGAAACAGGATTTTGTGCCCCTCCTATAATCAACACCTGTAAGTATTTTTAAGTTTCGACTCAAGCGATTTGTACCAAATTGATTAGTCATCATACTATGCTCCAAATTCCATCAGTTTATCTCTTATCGTTTAATAATTATGGCCAGAAAACTGTGTTTTTGGAGCCCTCTTGTGTCTTTTTTAAGAGTCATTTTAGAAAAAGAATTTTATGGAACTTTTGTCTTAATCTAAATTCTAGAACAGTCCCCTGAAATAGCGGCCCGAACTTATGTAGCATCCTGTATATCACTGTGATATGTAAATATGCAATACGTGGATTTTGTTGCTCAAACTAATGATTCTAGTATCACAGGAATTTTTCATTTTCTTGTCAATTCTGTTTATTGTAATGCAATTGATTCATCAGAAATATAAGAATTGACAAGAAGACGGCTAATCCTGCGGTGCTAGAATCAACAAAACGCACCTATTAGGTCAGTGTTTATAATATTAAATCTTTTGTTTTTTTAAAAGGGTGTGGTTGAAATAATCAAAATCTCTTTTATCTGCACATTGTGTGCTACTGTCTAAAAATGTTCGTGCTCTAGTGATTATACATAATGCAACGTTTTAATAAAACGTTTATTTATTTTTTAAATTTATTTTTACTAAGTCTATTACAATTTGTTTCTAATATTGATTTTCACTTAAATTATATCACTGATTACACATTTATTTCTGTTTGTTACTGCGACATCTACTACACGTCGACCCGAGCTTATTCACTGCGTAACTGCTCTCTCCGTTTTCGCTTGCCTTTATATATCTTTATCTAACGCCTAGAAAGTTCGAGTCTTCTCTGGTATATTCGATGCACTTAATGGTGGCACGTTACAATAAGAAAAGTGCAAAAAGTCTAGATCCATTTAAAATCAAAAAGTTTTTCATTTCTCTCCAAGTCATAAGTACAGTAACGTTCTATATAATGAAATCTGCAGCTATATATGTATATGCTAATGATGTCAGCTTATAGCATATTTAAAAAAAATGATTAGTTTCTACTATTTAATAGTAATACTAACTGAAAGCAGATTCTAGACATAATTTAAAAATATTTGCAATTATGCAGGGAGCTCTGTGATAATGGATGGAACGCTCTGTATATTGCGGTAGTTTTAGATCTCCTGCTTATTACCACAATAAAAGGTTGTTATGAAGTTGATCTTCTTGTTTCATTAACAATCCTTACATCCAGACACTAAACACTTTTTCATTTTTTTTTTTGAAAACACGGAAACCACAACTGAGACTGTAATCTTGAACAAATTTAATAATATTTAAAAGAAAATCTTAAAAAACTGCCGAGTGTAGATTAACGCCGACCTTCAACATAACCCGAAGCGGCCATAGCAGGAAGAGATTACATGCGCTCTTGTTACTATTAAGATCTTGGTGTGTCTCACCAGAGCTTCTGAAGTGTCTTGGATTACTTTGATAAACATAGACAGAATAAATTCACTTAAACTAGTTAAGTTTGTTTGTCTTAAAACTCTATTTTCTAAGATTGCACATTTTTTTTATACAGGGTGATTAAGAAGTACCACGTGTAAGTAGAACACCCTGTATCAATTGTTCTAATCACAGTAGAATTCAGCAAAGTGCCATTAACAGAAAAGGTTGTTTCAACATGAAGAATCTAGCTTATAAATTTGTCGGTATTTTGAGACAAGATATTAATTAATGTCAGGTTTGACCCTCGAATTATCTTATGTCTGTAGATAATATGCATTAGTGTTTAAAGGACCTGAAAGTAAGTCAAAACGAAGAATGTCCTGTGATTCATACGGACTGTTAGAAACTGACATATGTAGTTTTAGAAAAATCAAAGTTTTTGGGTAGCTCTGTAAGTGTCTCGATATCCCTTGTATCAAAGATTACAAGTTTAGTCAAGCGTACAGAGAGAAAGAAGAGAAAATGTTTCATTTATTAACAAAAATAAAAACTCCAAGTATTCTCATATCTTTGATCATTGTTAATTGTGTAGCCTCAAAGTTAGGTAGCTAGATTTTCAACAGTGATGTTACTCCCTAACTGTTCTCACTTAATGAAACAAATAATGTACCTGATATTTTGCTCCATACATATTATCAAACATGAAAAAAGATTAGCTGAAATTGCATTTTTGTTGTAAGATATTGATATTCATTATTCCTTTGTTTCAGATAAAAATTTAATATGGCTGAACTAGATCTTGATGATCGTATTATGGAGAAATTTCGCTGTTTCCAGTGTAAGAACTATCTTTCGGTTTCTCCAATAGTTGTTTTACCTGATGGGAAATCTTTATGTGGAATATGTTACTCGTCAGCAAATGAAACAGCATACAAAGAACTGATTTTTGAAGATTTCTTAAAAACCCTCTTGTATCCATGCAAATTTAAAGATCATGGATGTAAAGAACGCCTGAAGTTTGGTGAAGCACGGGATCATGAAGCAAACTGTATTTATGATCCAATGATATGTCCAGTTTCACCGTCCTGTACTTGGAAAGGAGCCACTATTAAAGAAATGCTTAATCATTTCCCCGATTGTCACTCCGATCTAATCGCTAAAAAGATGGCATTTAAATTAGCTGTGCGTGATCAAGATCAAAGTGGATTTTTATTAGCCTGCTTAGATGGTGTGATTGTAATTCTAAAGTATCACTACAGTGTTAGTACTGGAAATCTACAATACCAAATATATCATCTCAATACAGATGTTCAAGAAATGATGATGAAGATATCATTAATTAACGATGTGGATTTGGACTATAGAATTCATTTAAAAGAGGATTCACCTTACCTTTTTAATAAAAGCTTCTATAAAGATTTTTCGAAAATTTCAAACCCAAAAACATTAGCTTTGCGCAATCTATTCGCTGTTTTGAATAATCCAAATTATGTAAGAATTAATATGGATTTACACATCGTTAAGTCTGGGGAAAGCGAGCAGTTTGTTGATTATGATTTGATAAAAGATTTAAAACGCGGCAGCTGTCAAGGCTATTTATTGCCTCCTTTATATAAAAGCTCAACCGCAGACAGTCCTCTATGTTTTAATTGTCATAATCAATTCGCTGGAGTGGAATGTGAATTGGACAAAGAAATAATCGACAAAGTCAGTAAAACAAATTTTCCATGTCGTTGGAGAGGTTGTGGAACTATAAAACGTGTAGTAAATCTAAAGTGGTGCATTCTTTTTTGTTTTTTTGTATTTTGTATTTACTGGTTAGATTAAATGTTTGAGTACAAAAATCTCTTTTCTTTTATCTTTTAATAAAGGTGCTTTACGCATTCGTTGTTGTGCTTGCTGAAAACAATACTGTAGGAGAAAATTACGATCGGTTTCAGTTAATTCGTTTCTAGAGTGTAGGATTCCTAAATGGAGTTCAAACCATCTGTGAATTGAAGATAGCATCCTTACGAACGAAGTTGTACACACACACAGTCATTTACGAAAGTAATGTTCCAGCTTTTGTAGGATAGACAACTTGGTTTACGTTTTTGCAACAAGCTGGGAGACACGTTTCTAAAATCCCTAAACAGGTAAAATCAATAAATTAAAACAGGTAGGGAAGTGAAGGCAACGATGCGTGAACATTGTACTTTAAGGGTTGTATTTAGTACCGCGAGAAAAATATTTCCATTTTTGCGGCAACGCCTAAGAATAGATAATCAGTTAAGCAGCAAACGCCCAAAGATACAGGAAGAGTAGCAGGTAGAACTGAACTATAAGTGAACCAAAGCAGTTGTAAATGAGGAAATTTGTGAGGACTTTCAACTGTGTTTTGCACTAGTTCTTGATTTGAAAGTTCCAGTTGTAATATTCGAAGTTTCTTGGAAAAAGCTTGTCAACACAACAATCATCTTCAGTGATATGGATAATTGTGGTGGGCAACAGGGTTGTTTCGCATGATGGTTTCTCTGACGGTCTATATGAGTTTCTTGACACACAAGGTTTTGTTTAAAAACTGAGGAGCATCTTTCCAAATTTCTTAGGCTTACGCTATAAACTCTTGTTGTGCTAATTAATAGATAGGGATTTGAAAGATCTATATAGGAGTACAGATTGGTAGCATTGTGCGATGTAGGTAGAGGATAAAGTTTAAAGACATTATATTAACATAAATAACATTTAATTTACTAATCTCGTAATATTTATAAACGGTTGAATAAGAAAAAAGTATTGGTAGCTGCTGGTCGTTATGCAAAGTTAATTTTGATAGTTCATTCATCAACGTAAATGGTGATATTACTTGTGGGTGTAAGGTATTATGTTGTGCCAAGGTAATAGAAGATACAAGTAGATCAAGATGTTCATTTAATTCTGCAGTAAATGGCGTTAATATTATTTGTTCACCAATGACTTGTTTCAGTCTAATTTCATCTAAAGTAGAAGCTGTATTTTTCGAAAATTTGTTGAATAATTCAATGTTGGAATTTAATTTATTTTCATTCAGTTTTAAATTTTGAACGGTAGAGTTAAAATTGGTTATTGTATTACTTATGATGCCTATCTGTTGTTTCTTAAGAAGTTGGACGTTTCTATTGTTTGATAATAAACTTTTTATTAAATCGTCGTAAAATTTTGCGTCTTCCGCATCAGGAATCCCAAAGAGTCAATTCAAAGTGTAGATATACCGTCAAATACATCTCGTCTTTTCCTACGAGACGAATTTTCTAATTGATGTCCAGTCAAATGTTTTATCGATGTGAATTTTCTTTCTAAATTTTTAATTTGATTATTTAAAAGGTTGAGAGAATTTTCACAAAAAAATACTACGTGGTTAGGACTACTCGAGGTAGCTGAATGGAAACAAAGCGAGTATAATTTGCTATTAAATCTATTTGATCGTATTGTTGCTCAAGGAGAGATAAGTTGAAATGAGTAAGTAGTGTAAATTCAGAATAGTTTTGCATCGTCAAGATAATCGTAGTAAATACTGCTGTGGTGGTTTAGGTAACTTATGTTGAAAGTACGAATACAAAGGGTCATATGCTCATATGGAAGAGTTAGAAAACACGAAAATAGGAGAAGGATTGGTACGAATGTTGCCATTTCTATAGCTCTTCTGTAACAAAAGGTTTTAATAGATTAGTGTGGTAAGTAATGAATTTCTTGCTTTTTTCTTTATTTTAACTGTGTGGTTTCAGAAGACCTTTGTAATTTGAAAGGGGCCTATATAATTAAGAGACAGTTTCTTTTTATTAAGGTTAGGGATATTTTGTTTGTTTAAGATGTTTGTTTATGTTCATGGGGATTAAGTTTGTTGGCATAATACCGTTTTGATGTTTCTTTTGATGATATTATGTTATCTTTGGCAGTTTTCTGTGTGGCGTTTAATTTTTGTTTGAGGTTTGTAATATAATTGTAATATGTAACTGGGGGTTCTTCTGTAATTGTGTTTGGTAAATAAGGTTTGTAACCGAAAAGTGTTTCGTATGGTGCGTGACCCGTCGATTTATGTATACGAGTATTATAGGCAAACATAGACAATGGTATCAGTTCGTCCCAGTTAGATTGTTTGTCATTAAGGTAGTGTTTTAAGTAGTCTCTCTTAATGTCAAGTAAGATCTTTCCAAAGCTCCGTTTGTTCAAAGGTAATAAGGGGATGAAAGAAGGTGTTTGATTTTGAATAGTTTTGTTAAATCTAGCGACGTGCCTTGATCAGACAACAAATTTTTGGTACGCCAAATAAAGTCATTATTACTTTTTGAAAATATAATTGACGTGGATGAACAATTTTTGATTCATTGTTTACGTGAACTTCTAAAACTTCCTATTGTTATGAACAACAAAACAAACTTTATTTTTTGTTAATGATATTTTATGTTTTTAATCAAATCTCTCTATCACATAAAATCTGGTGTCCCTGGTGGCGGAGATATGAATTTTAAGTATACACTATTTACTGGCCTGAATTTGAATAAAATACAATAATAATGCATGCCAGTAGTAATGACTCATTACCATTAAAATAATAATAGTAATTTATTCAAAGAGCTATTTCATTTCTTTAACAATTCATCATCTTTTGTTTTGTTTGGATAATTAATTTTAGTCAGTTTTTGTTCTTATTTTAGAGCTCGTGCTTGTAACTTTTTAGTTCGCCGGGCTAAATCTAGAAAACATTACTACGAAGGTCCACTTACTAATATTTTTTGTTTATTTCTAAATGTAATCGATTTTATTAGGTGAAATGCTGTTATTTGTTTATTATATGCAAAATTCAGAGGACCACGAACAGTCATCCACAAAAGTAATGTCCCACCTATAGCCAGGTAAGCTGAGGGTCTGGCAAGAATCACGAAATACATTATTGTATTCTAATTGTAAAGAACTTTTTGAAGTAAGAGTAATAAAAGAAATTGGTAGGAACCAGAGCCACGCGATATAAAAAGGTGTCTTATCATTACTCTTACATTGTTTTTAATTTTTATTGTATTTTGTTTATGATAATGACTTTATTATTATTAGTTTAAATATTGTAGTGTCACTTTAGCAACTATGTATAATCCTAATCATGACGGTAATTTCCAAATAATACTTATTACGATGCAGTTGAATAAAGTAAATAATGCACAAATTACACATTATTTTCAGAGTTAGTTCCTTGAATTTTGTTCTATTCATGAGATATGGGCTTTTAACCCTGGTAACAAGTTACCTACCTGCTATTTATTATTACTACTCAACCACTGCTATCGTTATTTCTTGTTGGTTTAAAACCAAACTCTACCGTTGGTTCATTTACTTGTTTAGTTTTGTAATAAATTCAGTAATTACAGGTGTCATGATATTCAGAATAAGAATTCACGAAAAGATAAAATAAAAGGAACCGTGAAAAAAATTCTTTATTCATAGAATATACAGCAGAAACAAATATGTCGATGTGTAATAAGTTAAGAAGTTTAATCATGTAATGGTTGGTTATGATAAATAGACTGCTAGATAGAGAGAGGAAAGCAAATAAAATAGGGAGTTTGGAAAAATAGAAAAGAGACCAGAGAGGTAACCAGGTATCGTTGTTGATAAGATAGAGGGGAAGGAAAAAGTTTTTTTTCTGATTAGATTTTTATATGTTGTTAAATGGCAAAGTAGTTATTGATATTTTTGTGCCAATTGAAGAAAATTGTTAAATAAAAGAAGTATTATTGTTGTTATTATTCATAATTGAAATTGTTTAATATATGGAAATGCTGTTATTATATTGTTATTTTTGATAATAAAATAAAAAAAACGATGCTTCTAATATGAATGTTTGTTGTCTTATTTTGGGTAAAAGTTAATTAAAAGATGAGGAAGAAGTCAAACAAAGACAGAGGAAAAGACTAGATCGAGAAGCAGAAGTGTGAAGACAAAATAGAAAAGGATTAATGTGAGTGTTGCATAAAATCACTGACTAAATAAAAGAATTCGTAATACAGGGGAACTTTATTTAAAATCAATTATACAAGCTCTAAAATCGAACAAAGATATTTCATTATTAAATTGATTTAATATTTTGGATTGTCAGTTGGGTATAAATTTAACATAGCTCTGTGCCCTGTAATAATAAAAAAAAATTAAAAGGGCACAAGAAATAATATAAGTACGTAATATGTGATCTCGTTCACCTTTTGAAAAGCTTAAGGTGGGGGAATTTGCTTGCTAAAACTATGGCGGAAAACGTCGAGTATTGCTTGCGAATGTTAAGAATACTTGCTGTAAATTTCACATATAATGAAAGAATAGATGTGTGGGAATTTAATGATATAGTTTTCAACCAGACCTTTGAGACTTTTCACAGGAAAAACTTTGGTGGAAAGAAAGCACGAAATCACATGATTTATTAATTTATATTTTTGTAAATATTACTATTATTCTTATCTGTACTATATCATTATGTACATTGGATATCCAGCTCCCAGTAAATACATATTACAGCTTGAAATCTTATACAGTACTAAAGTAACACTTAAAGTTTTGTAAAGCCCATAAGGTCAATTTATATTTAAAAATGGCGCTATCAATGCCGAGATTTTGTGTTCAGCAAGCAGTCTAGCTAAAGTTGCATAGATGGCGCTGGCGTAGAAAGGCGAATACTAGAAGGCGGGTAAAGACGGACGATTCAAACTATGTCTAAAACGAATTTCTATTTCACATCATTTATTAAATCCCTTTAGTAAGATGTAAAAAAACGTTATTCAGTTTGTCTTCAAATCTAAATGCTTGTAGAATTTTTAAACGAAGCTAGCAAGTCAGTTTTGTTTATCTTATTTACTTATTAATCAAAAGCCAAAGATCCAATTAGAGTCCACTAAAGAAGAAATTATACACAGTATGAACATGCAAAAATATAATGTTGTTTACAAATTCTTATATTTTTTATTTCTCATGTATCGTATTTCTTGAAAACCGGCATCTGCATCACAGAGCGATCTTTTGTTTGAATCAACATCGTCCTCCAAATGATCGGTCAGTATGTTTTATGACTTTTAGGAGATTAGCAGGTACAGACCGAAGGTTACTCTTTTAGGTATATTGTTTTCTATTTGCCGATATTTAAAGAACCAGGTGTCAAAGAATTTATGAGATCAAGGCAAATATTAGCAAAAGCCATAAAAAGGGCATTGTGAGTTTGCTGTAGGTTTATTTATTAGCTATCCTCTTTCTACTAGTTTTAAAATTATATATATAGAAGCAAGAAAAACGAACAGAAGAAAGAACTTTCCATAGCATAATAAAGTTGTTTTCAAAAGTACAGCACCAGTGTAATACCTAAGCAGCCGTTGATCGAATTAACATAAAATTTGGGATGATAACTGTAATGATTAAAGTTGTTAGGAATTTCTTATTGACACATGTATATTATCGTTAATTTATATTTCATTGATTACCATCACATATTTGTTTAATATTAATTGTTATTGTTTCAACAGACCTATCTTACTGGAATGTTACTGTGAACTTTCACAGGTTAATTATTATTAGCATTTTTTCCGCGATATCACTTAAAACTCCGCTTAAAGCAAAGTTTAATATCGAATGTGTAAATAACACATTACACTTTCACACTTCCCGAATTATATGTAGTTTTCCTAATGAGGTTAAAACATATATAAAGTGATAACCAGTAAGATATGGCCTCTTTCTCTCTCTCTCTCACTCACTCTTAGTTCTCTTCGTTCCTCTCAGTTTTCCTTAGTCTCTTTATATTTATTGTGTTTTATTGTTTTGTTAATTTAATAAATGTATGGAAAACGAAATTAATCTTTAAAATCAAAAAGCATCGAACTTAAGCAACCCTGGGAACACGACAAAGTCAATTATTGCAATTTTTTAACATCGCCTGAATTCGAGTATTAAAGTATGTAATACTTTCCCAAATTTATAACATAAAATGCAAGGTTATATTTGCAACACTTAAATTTCAAATATCGTATAAATAAAAAGATTAATTAATATAATATTTTGTTTATTTTTATACAATAGAAAACGAACGTTTGTTGTCAGCTTGAGTGTCAACAAAAGATATCGCAGTAAAATCCTACGGTGTAAATGTTTTACTTTTATAACATTGTGGAATATTAGATATGCACAATTCGCTTTATGGCCTCTTACAAAATAAATTTTGCGTAATTAACGCTAAATCAGATTGTACTTTATTTATTGAAACACACAGATCTACGCCGAATTACACGGTTCTACGAGGGGCATTTTTTATATTCCCGGACTAGGCAGTTTTTAATTTGAATGCAATTTCATTATAATGTTTTTTAATCCCATATGCCTTGATAACGTGTGCGTTAAGTTACAAAACAATTGCCACAATATTAGTTCCATTATCTGTCAGTTTGTGTTGTCACGTATCAAAATGAACAAAGTCTAATATCGAGCTGTTATAAAATTCCTTACAAAACACGGAAACACTCCAAAAATTATTCTTGAAGAAATGTTGGCTGTATACGGAGATGATTGTCCTTCCAAGTCAACTATTTGCGAATGGTCAAAATTGTTTAAACATGGTCGACAATCACTGAACGATAATCCCCGGCCAGGCTGCCCTGTTGACGTGGTCACTTCGGATGTTATTGAGAAAGCCAAGTGTTTGGTACTG
>VTPC01001572.1:69998-119818 GCA_011009095.1 Ignelater luminosus
AGGATACAAGAATAAAGAAACGACAATAGGGTATTGGACTACAATAAAAATATAAATCAAACCGTTGTTGGTTTAACAGTAAATATTTTTTTAAACCAATTTAGCCAACACATTTTTTAAAAATATGATTTATCTAGGAAATCGTTATTAAAATAATTAAATTTTCATGTTTGACCACGTGATTGAAAACGCACGGGATTGGCTAAATCTGGGGTGACGTTACCTGCACGTAAACAGTTATTGTCAGTCGAAGTTTTGTACGGTGCATCAGTGATTTTTCTTTGTTTTCTTTTATTCTTAGATTTTGGGACTACAAGTGAGAAATTATCTATATGAATTGTATATAAGTACGATGGAGACCAACTTTGTTAAAGGTGATAGTGGAAACCTCCCTAGAATAGACGCAATAGACGCTGAATCCTATTGTGTATTGTCTATAATTTGCCATATCTTGTTCAATCTGTGATAACAATATGGTCAATGTTATATCTCTTAACAAAATATAGCTCACAGAGACTAAAACATTAGTTCTTTTCTACTATAACAAATTATAAAAAATACAATACAATCTAATTTATTCCATACAAAATCAACATTAAAATTTAACCTACACACTAACTAACCTCAAATATAGTACGAAAGTAGAAAAGATTATTACGAAAATATAATATTCAATGGTTAAAATGATCTTCACACATGAAAGCATTAGTACTTGCTGCTATATCTTTTGGGTTTCTACGAGCCAACATTAACCACTTTTTCCGTATCTTAGTGTTCTTTGGAATAGATACAAACATCTTCTCAGGTGTTTTAATTGATGTGTTAGTACATTGTGGCACTACGCACCATTTATAAACCATTTTGTACGAGAAAAGGTAACAAAGTTATCACTAAGCGTATTACGATTTGACAGCTAAAAGTTTGCTTACAAGCAAGTGACGTCATGACATCACGTGACCTGCATTGATGGCGTCCTTAGCGTTTTGGGCGCATTTTTATTCATTCAAATTTGAATGGTTATTTTCATAGAAAATAGAGCAATTTACGAGGAAATAACCAAATTACCAATGTATTAAGCTATAATAAACAATTTGAGATATTTTCCTAAAACTTGTCAAATACCCTATTCGCAGCATTATTGGGAGTTTCAGAAGCCACGGTTTTCAGAATTCTACATGAATGTCTTGAAATGACAAAGGATAGTGCGAGATGGGTGTAGGAAAAATAATGGCAACCGTTTTTTGGAACAGTCAAGGAATTTTACATAGGTGTATACCTATGAAATGAGACTTTCTTTTTCAATTTTAAACGTTTATTAACAAAAAATGGTTACAAATTTAATCTTCAAAATAATAGCCATTGCTAGCGACACATTTTACCCATCTCTCAGGCAATTTGTGAATTCCGCGCCAAAACATTGGCCGTCTTTGGCCGCAAACCAATCATCGAGCCATTT
The DNA here is from genome assembly GCA_011009095.1 of Ignelater luminosus. NCBI lineage: Eukaryota > Metazoa > Arthropoda > Insecta > Coleoptera > Elateridae > Ignelater > Ignelater luminosus. The sequence goes on from VTPC01001572.1 coordinate 71,455, forward strand.
TTTGGCTTCTTCGTGAGAATTGAAGCGCTGCTCGGAAAGTGCGTGGCCCATCGATGCAAACAAATGATAATCGGAAGGCGCCAAGTCTGGTGAGTAAGCCGCATGCACCAGCGGTTCCCAATCGTACGTCTCCACCAATTCCCGGGTCGCTCTTGTTCGATGTGGTGGTGCATTGTCATCAAGAAAAATTACTTTGTGACGCCGATCGGCATATTCTGGGCGTTTTCGGTGTATAGCGCTGTTCAAATCGGCCAATTGTCGTTGGTAGCGTGCACCGTCAACTGTTTCACCTGGTTTTAATAGCTCGTACCAAATCATACCATGCTGATCCCAGAAAACACACAGCATTGCCTTGCGGCCGAAGCGATTTGGTTTGGCCGTTGATTTTGGCTTGTGGCCGGGCGGACCATACGATCGTTTACGCTTGGGATTGGAGAAATACACCCGTAACGATTCGATGCAAAAAAGACTTCCTTTTGAACCGGGAGAGCAGCATTTCACAAGTGGTTTTTCGGTTCTCTTGCTGCCTTTCAGTCAGTTCATGCGGCACCCATCTTCCGACCTTTAAAATCATGCCCATGTCTTTCAAACGTTTGCAAATGGTTTTTTGGGTCACTCCCAACTGCTCTGCCATCATTTCTTGCGTTTGACCATCATCTTCATTCAACAATGCTTGCAATTCGGTGTCCTCAAACTTTTTCGGTGGCCGGCCACGTTCCTCGTTCTCCACGCTAAAATCACCACTTCGGAATTTTTCAAACCACCTGAAGCACTGTGCTCTGCTTAGAGCATGTCCACCGTAAGCTTCTATAAGCATTTGATGAGCTTGAGAAGCGTTTTTCTTCAATTGATAACAGAAAATCAACGATTTCCGCAAATCGTAGTTTGAAGGCACGAAATTCGACATTTTTAAGAGCGAAAAAAATGCGTTGTTGTATGAAACATCACAAACAATGAATTGAATATTGTTGACAGATGACAGACGAAAAAAATAAGACATTTGGGACAGTTTAAAAATACTCCTAGCGACATCTGTGGTCTAATAGCTGAAAGTCTCATTTCATAGGTATACACCTGGTAATGATTGATTATCTGAATAAGGGTAGCACGGTAACAGGAGAGTATTATACGAGCTTAATGCATGGCCTCAGAGAGTCTATCAAGGTGAAACGGCGAGGAAAACTGACGAGAGGTGTCCTCTTGCTCCACGACAATGCATCATTGCACAAGTCAAGAGTTTCAAAAGCTGCCATTGCTGAATGTGGTTTTGTAGAAATCGACCATCCGCCTTATAGTCCAGATCTAGCCCCCTGCGACTATTTTTTGTTTCCAAATCTAAAAAAAACTCTAAGGTAGACAAAACTAGGAACGATGAGAACTTAAAGCTGCTGTTGAATGCCATTTTGCGGAAAGGCAGAAGATTATTTTTATAATGGATTAAAGTTGTTACTGAAACAGTGTAGACTTGTATTCAAAAGCAAGGGAACTACATTAAAAAATAAATTTTTGTTTATGTTCTAGTCTCTTGTTTTCATGCCTAGTTCGGGACTGCCAAGAAGTATTAGAACATAGGAAATTGCCTCAAAACCTTTCTTTTCTCAAAAGCAATTATTTATTTGTCGTTGGATCTATAAAACAACTTGAAACACAACGACTTGCTTTAACTAGGTCGGTTAAAATCGTAGCTGATTTTAAAAAAACGGTATATGCAGTTCCTGGTTCTATAGGGCGCATTATAAAAGAAAAAACTAAGGATTCGCTGTCGAAAAATGAGGGAGTCTGTAAGTTAAAAGATACTGCTGATATTCTATCTGGAAAACACGTTGATATTGACATTGATCCTTCACTAATTCCAAAATACACATTTGTACCAATCACAAGTGTAAATTGTAAAAGAAGTTTTTTGGCATTTAAAAATATATTAAGTGACAGAAGAGCCAGCTTTACAATTTATTTAGAAAAATATTTAATTGTAAGTTGTTTTTTTAATAACCAATACAACGAATACGATTTTCTGTTGTTTATTTTGTATTAATTTTAAAAATTTTTATTCATATTTTATGCTTTTTTCAATAAAATTTTATGCTTTTTAAAGGGCTTTTTTAAATTATTTTTGTGCTTATAAGTCCCAGCTTTAGTGATAACTTCAACAAAAACACATATAAACACAACCCTAAATTTAAACAAGGAAATAATTGCGCAAGTTGCAAGCTTTAATTATCTTGGATGTACTATAGAGAAACAGGGGACACTAGATGAAGGACTTGATGCTAGACTTAAAAACGCTAATAGATTATATTACTCACTCCTAAAATATGCCCCGAAAAAAAGGGAGATAAGTAAACAAAACTCCTATTATATGAATCACTATTCATTCCCACTATTATCTGTGGTTAGGAATCGAGAACTCTAACAAACCAACAGAAACCACGTCTATAGTCTGCAGAAATGAGATTCCTAAGCACCATCCTGGGAAAAACCAGACACGATATAATTCGAAGCGATATAATAAGACAGCAACTAAACATCAAACCTTTAATTATGAAAATTAAAAAGAAGCAACTGAGATGGATAGGTCATGTATCCCAAAAATTACATGTGAAGCTGGTGTGATAGGAAAAAGATTAAGAGGAAGACCAAGAAAAGTATGGTGTGCGGTAGTTGGAGAGATCCCGAAGAGGAAAGACATGTTTGGGGGTGAAGCAAAACGCCTCGCTCAAGACAGGAAAAAATGGAAGAAATTCATCATGTAATCACCAGTACTACCTCTACACTGCAAGGCGGTAGAAGAGGATCGATAATTCATTCAAGTCCTTACCCTATTATGAGTTTTTTTTGCCATATCTGCTCGGGTCACTGGCAAAGGAAATTCTATTTACCGTTATTACAATATATATTTTTGTAGTTAAATAGTTTATAATTAGTGAATTAGAAATTGAGAGCGGTGACTTGACGAGGTTGGCAATCTATTAATGAGAATTACAAATAAGAATTGCAAACTGGAATCCGGATTTTCTCAGTAATATCTTATTTAATTACAAATGCCTTGATGGTTGTCGCAACCCTTCTGTAGTTTTTTACTAGGTTTCGTGGAAACACGAACAATAAGTTTAGGGTTAAAATATGCGTAGGCAATCATTTACACACAGACTTCTTGACACTAATTCTTGTTAACAAGTTCATTTAAGTGCACCGAAGCAGAAAAAAAATTGAATTTTATGGTCTTACCTGAAAAATTCTAAGTAGTACTTTAGTACTTACTCACGCATAAATATTTTTAAAATAAATAGCATTGTAATAAAAAAAGGTAAACGTTCATTTTCATAATTTTTTTTAATGAAACAATAGTACTTATATTTTGATATATTTATTGCAACCATAAATATTCTGTTTGTAAAAATAATAACTTGTAATTTAATAGTTAAATTTCATACAGAACTGCTGAGATATACTCGTAAATGCAATTAATTTTTTCCTAAACATTTTTACTCCATATCAGTCATTCTAATTCTAAAAATTAATCAGAATGTTCAGCAGGAACCAACAAGAGGGTCTGGAATGAACTCCTGCCAGGAAAAGGAAGAGAAAGCGTTTTGTGTTAGTATAAAACGGTAGTTGCCTAGTTAGTTAAGAGAGACAGAGACCACATGACAAATTTGAAACCACCTTCAACGACCCACGCTAGCGTGTCTTTTGCACTCAATCCTCCGAATTAGAGATGGATCGTTCATGAATGAGTCGTTCACAATGAACGACTCACTTAAATGAGTGGTAAACATACGACTCTTTTCAATTGAACGGTTCGTTCATTTGTTTATTCAGTTCAGTAGCACATAAAAGTGCATTTAAAGTTCGTACTGACTCTACTGAGGAGTGGGGAATGAACAAACGAAGAAACAGCGAGCTGAATATGTATTTGAACTTACACAGTTCAATGCAAGAAAGTGACGATTCTATTTTGAACGAGATAGTGCATACATGCTCGGAAAGTAGAAAAGCATGTGGAATTTCCAAGAGCAATACAAGTTTAGTGTATTTATTAATGATTATCGAAGTATAATATTTTCTAAGGATTATTAAATAAATAAAACACTTCATTTCTATTTTCTAAGGAGTAGAAAAATCTAATAGAGTAGAGATATTGAGAATTGACTAAACATTATTCAATAATTTAGGTGAGAACGATATCGCACCTATCGTACATTTCTACAGTAGTATGTATGAAACGTGCGTGCTTACACAATCAGTTCAAATGAACGACTCAATGTGAACGACTCTTTAAAATGAGTTGAACGAATTGAACTGGCACGGTAAAAAGAGTCGTATGTCCCATGACTACTCCGAATATAAATGCAGCATGCACCCCGAAATTTTGTTTCTTACATAGCACAATAGCAGAGAGCTTATTTACACGACCGCTTTTGCCTGTTATAAATCAGATACAGTGGACCTAGCGTAAGCTTACGGGTGAACCTACGATGCGCACTGGCAAATCCTTCAAAAGGGTGGGAGAGTTCACTTTTAAACCGACTTTCCAGACAGTAACTTGTGTACATTCGAAAAAAAAGTATCACTACTATTTTTTCCTATACCTCACAGTAAGTTTACTATTCATTTCGATTTATCTCTAGTAATTGCTATTATTTCTATTATTAGTTATATTTTTAATATTATTGATTTGTTATTATATTTATTATAGTATTGATTATCTATCGAATTAATTTATAAATTCTATTTAAACTTTGGGATTCAGCGTTGAAGTTTCTCGTCTTATTAGTATTGTATCTTTATAAATTACATATTTCGATATTTTCATTTAATTAATTATTAATTAATAATTAATAATATGGAGTTTAAATCGAAAATTTAGAATAAAATTTTGAGTGGTCAGTGTCGTGAAATCATAAGTGCGGTTTTAAAGTTCATGAAGGAAGAAGCAGAAGCTGGTGCACCTATTATAGCATTACAAAAAGTTCAAGAACGTGTTGCTCGGGCTACGGGTATTTCCTTACGATCAGTACAATCGATACAACAAGAAGCAACCAAAATTTCCAAGGGCGAGGGTTCTATGTTTACAACACCAACTAAGAAAAGAAAGAAGGCCCATACTAAAACAAACCTTGATGTCGCTGACCGACATATTTTGAGAAGATTAATTACTAATTTATACGTTACAGAGAAAAAAGTTCCTACGGTTCGCAACATTTTGAAACAGTTTCAGGAAGCAGTGGATTACACGGGGAGTGAAGACAGTTTACGCAAAGAAATTCACAATATAGGATTTCGCTGGCAAAAAACCAAGACAAATAGAAAAATCCTAATGGAAAAACACGAAATTCGACATCAAAGACTGCATTTTTTAAGGAATATGAAGAGATATAGAGAAGAAGGACGCCCAATCGTATATATGGATGAAACGTACATACATTCATCTCACACATATAACCAGACATGGAGTGATGATAGCAATAAAGGATTGAGAAAACCCATTTCGAAAGGTCAAAGGCTAATAATTGTGCATGCCGGCAGCGAAAATGGATTTATAAAAGGAGCAGAATTGATGTTCAAACCTTCAAGTACCACGGGCGATTATCACCACGAAATGAATTTTTCAAATTATAAAAAATGGCCTCAGGAGAAACTTATACCAAATTTACCACCTCGAAGCGTCTTAGTGATTGACAATGCCCCATACCATAGTGTAGTAGCGGAAAAATGCCCGACAAGTGCAAACAGAAAAGAAGATATGAGAAATAAAAATATATCTTTTAGTTACAAAACTTACGAAATCGACAAAATTCCTTTAGAAAATGGTCATAATGTTTTAAGATTACCACCTCATCACCCGGATTTGAACCCGATAGAGCTTGTATGGGCGTTGTTAAAACAGTATGTAAGAGAACGAAATGTCAATTTTAATTTCAAGGAGGTTGAGAAATTTTGTCGCGAATTTTTTGAACAATTTTTTGCCGAAGAATGGAAATCGAGGTGTGAACACAGTAGAAATTACGAATTGGAATACATGAAAAAAGAACCTGCATTAGATTTAGTAGTTGATAGTTTAATTATAAGTTTGGGCGAAGATAGTGATTCAGAAACTGAGTGGGAAAGTGAAAATTCAATTTATCTGGCATAGAGCATTTAGACCAACTGTAAGTACCGAAATTTTCTCTGTTTTTCTCGAGTTGTTCAATTATTTCCTCTATTATTATTTATTATTATTTTTTTATTGTTTATTATAATTAACACAAAAATTAATTTTAATTATTAAATATTTTTTCAGTTTACTGCAATAGCAATTTCAAATCATTTTCTATTTGAAAGATTTTAAAAATGTGTTTAGTTAGGATTTCTATTTTATAAAAAGGTTTAGGTAAATTTTACAACTTGAATGACAAAAAGGGTATTATAAATCTTTGCAAAAATATCAATCGTCTTTTTAAAAATGTTTGAAAGGAAAGGAAATGTACATTTATGGTTTTTTTCCGAATTACAAGACATCTGGTCAACAACCTTTCATAAACTACAGAGAATTTTTATGGCAAGAGTGTTATTTGAGTTATTTAATTATTGCGGTACGTTAGAGTAATTGTGTTGTTTTTAAAATTAATGTCGTAACTATTTAATACTATTTATTTAATTTATATATTTAATTTTTATTTTATTTATTTAAATATTTTAAAATTTAATTCATACTATATTTTTAAATTACATAAATATTTTTTGAAATGTAAATATATACTAGTCATCCAAAAGTTTGTATTAATAAAAGTTCCCAAAATCTATTATGGTTTTTCGTACAAAAGGTCACTACGAGCTCTAGAGTTAAATTTTATTTTAAACTAGGATCTCATCCTGTTTATATTTTAGATGCAACTTTTGTCACTTAATGTACAAATGCTCCGACGCGTATGCGGTGTCTCTCTCGTTCATCTCCTATCTGTGTTCCTCTTCTGCGCAGGGTGACCCGCAAGCTTACACTAGGTCCACTGTACATCCCTTGCAAATGTTCTGGCGGCAACGTTGTTCTAGTACTATTGGTTTTCATATTTACCCAATATCTGAAAACGTGCGGACAATCAATTGTAACAAGTTTTGTGTCGGGAAACTAGTTAATTGTTACTTTACGAATTCTATTATTACGCGTAGAATACGAGAAGCGAAAAAAAAACTTTACTTGTTTTCTAAAAGAAAATCTCGCACTTACAATGTGCACGAAATTAACTAAAACAGATTTACTTTATGATTTAGTTTCCTAGTTTCCTTTAGTTCACAATTTAATGCAACAATCTCTCTTTTAGTATAACAATAATATTATATTATAAACGAAACTCATATTCTCAGAAGTTTTATGACTAAGATTACATCGACGTTTCATCCACGTGTATAGAATTTTTAACTATGAATTCTAAACTTCAACCCGAGAAAAAAATCTCTTATTTTATAAATTTAGAAGTACCAATCTTAAGACATCTTAATTAAAAACAAACGAAAGTATAAAAGTTTAAATTTATCAATAACGTTTTACTTAGATTTAATAATGAAACAATTTAATGGCATTTTTACGTCCATCTTGTACAAAACCAGAACGTATGCAGTATCTTTTATATTTTCTTTCTTTTTTAATTAAGATGTCTTAGGTTTAGTAGGTACACTGAAGCCTCTTTTTATAGACATCCTTAATAGAGACAACTCTAATAGTGAACATCTTTTACGGTCCCGTTCTTGTTTATAAATTGTAAATTATAAAATATAAAAAATTTCCAATTAAAAGAGACTAATTTTAATACCCTACAGGTGCTGTTTATTTTTTTCTTAACAAATTCTTTTGTCGAATACCTCCCGCTCTTTAAAGTAAAAACTGGAAATTCCCGAAAACCCTCCTAGCATGAGGTGTAGCGTTATTGTGGAGTTGAGCTCCGTGGTTTTTTCTTCTATACTTCTCTCCACTTTTTTCTGTTCTTAGATGTTTTTCTTGCCTGCTTCTATTTTTCACCTCGCATTTCGATTGCACTTTTCACTTCTTCGTTCCACGTTTATCTTGATCTTCCTTTTTTTTTTCTTTTTCCTGTTCGTTTCGCTTCGTACACTTTTTTAACCAATCTCTCCTCCACTATTTTTGCAACGTGTCCAAACCATCGTAATTGACCCTGCCGTATGGTCTCTTCTATTGGTTCAACTTTAAGTTCTTTTCTGTACGTCTTGTTTCTAATTCTGACAAATCTGGTTTTGCCGTTTATCCTTCTCGGGAACCTCATTTCCATGCTATTCATTTTACTGCTTTGTCTCATTTGTTGTTCACGATTCACAGGTATATGTACCCTTTTGGTCACCTCGGCTTTTACTTCTTGTTGGATTTCCTTTTCACTTAAAAAGGTGATTTTGATTGCATTGTATAGTTTTTCCATTTTTGATAGTCTTTCGTCAATTTCATCCTCTAGGTTGCCTCGACTGTTTATGATTCCTCCCAGATACTTAAACGTATTAACTTGTTCTGTATCTTTATACGAATTATATGGTTCACATTTTCGTCCCCTACTGTCATTGTTTTTTTTAGATCTTTGATTGACGTTTTCTTGTAGGTTCTCTTCTGTGCTCCCAAACAGTACCATGTCATCTGCATAGCTTAGTTCTGAGATTTGAATTACATCAATTTCCAAGTATCCTACTTTATATGATTTCCATTGTTACCTGCGTTTCTTAACTGCTTCGTCCAACACGATATTAAATAACAATGGACTTGAGACCGCTATTACATTCAAACGTGTCTGATTTTTCGTTCCTCGCTGTAACGTAGTTAATTGTCTTGGAAAATAAGCTTTTTATGGACTCTATCAGATTTTCGTTAATTCCTCTCTCCTTCGGGACTTTCCACACGTGTTCTCCTTTTATTCTGTAAAATGCTTCGGTCAAGTTCATAAAGCATAGGTGAATTTTTTTCCTGATTTTGCTGCTTTTTTTATTATCTTAGAATGAAGATTGGTCGTTATAAATACAACGATATAATCGTACTACACCCGTCATAATTCACGTTGTAAGAACGTTTGCATCACGCTCCGTTGGTTCAGAAAAATCTTACATAAATGCAAGGTATAAACGTAATTATGTACAGTGTTTTGCATAAATAATGTCGCAAATCATTTCTTTAATGAAGCAATTAACTAAATATACGGAATCTAATTTCATATTAATTATCTAAAATCGTCTTATGGGTTTTTAGGAAACAAATTTTATGTAATTAATGCTAAATCAGATTTCGTGTATTTTATCAATTCATTCATTAACAGAATGCAAGTAAGTAAAGTAAGTATTTATAGCGAAACCGAGACAATTAATTCTATTCAATAATCTTAGGCATGCATTATTGGGAAAAGAACGGGAAAACTTTTATTTCTCGAAGTAAGAAATTAATATTGTTGCATCTGTGCAAGAGCCTAGCTAAAAAGGTTTTAGCAGCGGAACAGGTACAAAAAAATCTATAAATCAGCAAATCTGATATCCCTTATTGCTAAGTTTTTTTTACTCTAGAATCTAGAAATTAAAGCATAAATACAGAGATATAAAATGTTTTAACTTTCTCAGAAATTTGCATCTCGGGTGCAACATTTAAATTGTACTCTCCTTCAAATAACTGAATTGCAATTGATATGTCATATTCTAAAGACTTTTATGTCAGATGAATACAATAAAGACTTTACTACATATTTGGTGGAAGTTGTGGGCCTAATTTTACAAATTCGTCCAAAATTACTTGCAGTTAGCCGATACGATTTCTCACTAAACCATTGTGGATTTGCTCTCTGACCGCTGGTTGTATTAATTCAACATCCTCAATATCAGTGTTACGTAACTGCATTAAAAAATCATCAGTTGAAGTTATTATTTCTTGAGCCCTTTTGTCTGGAATCTCATATTCTGTATTTCCGTAATCATCATCCACTTCAACAACCTGAATTCTTTTTTTTTGATTTTCTTTTAGTATTTGTGACTTTTTTAACTGTGCAAAATTTACCGGTATTGTATTCCTATATTTTCAGAGCCGTTTAAAATATCTTCCTTTAATTTAGAAACCTTTTCATGAAGTGGAACATTTTTGTTCTTCTAGAGCTTCATAGCACCTACAACCGCAGTTTTAAACCGTAAAATATTATTTTTTTAAAATGCGAATTTTAATATCCAGTTTAGACATTTTTGATAATTCAGGAATTTTACCGCAATGGTTTCTTAGAATGTGATTTCGACATTCGATTTTTTCTACAAAAAGATGTAAATAACCAATCTCAGAACAAGACTGCCCAACTATTCACTAAAGACCCCTCTACCCATAATAGTATTACTCAATGGTATTACTTTACAGTTAATACTTTTGTAAGTGTTTACCTGTTGGGTACATACAACTTCCTTCAGTAAGGATGCTATTTTCGATTCACAGATCGTTTGAACCCTATTAATTCTACACTCTAGAAACGAATTAACTGAAACTGATCGTATTTTTCTCCTGCAGCATTGTTTTCAACGCGCACAACAACAAACGCATAATAGCACCTTCATTAAAAGATAAAAGAAAAGAGATTCTTGTACTCAAACATTTAATTTAAGCAGTAATTACAAAATTAAAAACAAAACAAAACAAAACAAAGAATGCACTACTTTATATTATATTTTATACGAATTTCTTTGCCGTTTTTAAAACAAAAAGGCAACTCGTCTACAGAAACTATGCGATTCTCTCGCAGATCCACAACAATCTTAAAATTAGCTGTGCAATGATCGTGTTCAAACAGTATGATAAGAGTTGTATCATTGTTAAACTTATAGACAGAATCCAAACTAAAAGAAAATTGGCCACTTTTAAAGTCACATGTAATATAAATGATGTCGTGATTTTTAACGGTAAAAACCTTCAAAATATACTTTTTCCCAAGCCTTATAATGTGTTGAGTGTTATTCTTAAAATAACTTCCATGCTCTTTTAGATGGGATATAACATCTTCCTTCTTAATCATATCGTCAGTGCAAACAGGGCACTTAAACATTCGCAGCTTACAAGACAGTTCATGTTCCATAAGAATTACTCCAGATTTTATAGTTTTACAACCCCTCCAACGACATGGAAAATTTGTTTTACTCACTTTTTCTGTGATTTCCTTATTCAATTCACATTCTACTTCATTGAATTGATGTTTACAATAAAAACATATATTCTTGCCTGAGGTTAGGTTTTTATATACACAAGGCAATAAATAGCCTCGACACCAGCTGCATTTTAAATCTTTTATCAAGTCATAATCAACAAACTGCTCGCTTACCTCATCATGCTTTTGCTTTTTACTCTCATCAGATTTAACGATGTGTAAAGTCATATTAACTCTTACACAATTTGGATTATCCAAAACAGGGGCTAGAAAGTGCAAATCTATTGTCTTTGGGTTTGGAATGTCAGAAAAATCTTTATAGAAGCTTTTATTAAAAAGGGAAGATGGGCCCCGTTTTAAATCAATTCTATAGTCCAAATCTGCATCATTTATTAGTGATATCTTCACCTTCATCTCTTGAACATCTGTACTGAAATGATATATGTGGTATTGTAAATTCCCAGTACTAACATTGTAGTAATACTTTAGAATTGCATTTACACCACCTACCCAGGCTAATAAACATCCCCTTTTATCTTTATCAGCTAATTTAAATGTCATCTTTTCAGCGATTTGCTCGGAGTGACACTCGGGGAAATGATCAAGCATTTCTTTAATAGATCCTTCCCAAGTACAGGACGAAGGAGCTGGACATTTCATTGGATGATAAAGACAGTGTGCATCATGATCCTGTGTTTCACCAAACTTGAAGAGTTCTTTACATCCATGATCTTTAAATTTGCATGGATACGAGAGGGTTTTCAAGAAATCTTCAAGCACGGGTACTTTGTATGCTGTTTCATTTGCTGACGAGTAACATATTCCACATAAAGATTTCCCATCAGGTGAAACAACTATTGGAGAAACCGAAAGATAGTTCTTACACTGGAAACAGCGAAATTTTTCTATAATATCGCCACCTAGAGCTGGTTCAGCCATACTGTATTTTTACCTGAAAGAAAGAAATAATAAATATCAGTATCTTACAATGGAAGTGCAATTTTAGCTAATCCTTTTTTATGTTTGATACTATGCATAGAGCAAGATATCAGTACATTATTTGTTTAATTGAGCGAGAACAATTAGGGAGTAACAATACTGTTGAAGATCTGGCGACTTAACTTTGAAGCTTCAGAATTAAAAAAGATAAAAGATATGAAAAGACCTGAGGTTTTTTTTGTTAATAAGTTAGACATTCTTTCTTATTTTTCTCTGTACGCTTTACTAAATTTGTAATCTTTGATACAAGGGACTGAGACACCTATAGAGCTACTCAAAGGTTTTGATTTTTCTGGAACTATATCAGTTTCTAAGAGTTCGTTTGAATCACAGGAGATTCTTCATCCGTTTCTCCTCAGTTTCAGGTAATATGTGTGAAATAATCCTTTGAAGACTAATATGAATATTGTTCTACAGACATAAGATAATTCGAGGGTCAAACCTGACATTAATTAACATCTTATTGAGAGTGTTTTAAAATACTGACAAATTTATGAGGTAGATTCCTCATGTTGAAACAACCTTTCTTATTAATGGCATTTTGCTGAACTCTGCTTTGATAAAAGCAATAGCTACAGGGTGTTCTACTTACATGTGGCCCTCTGTAACGAAAATGTGCAGTTTAAAAAAATGTAGTGCTTTAAGATAAACAAAGTTAACTAGTTTAAGTGAATTTATTCTGTCTGTGTTCATCAAAGCAACTCAAGACTCTTAAGAAACTGTGAGGAGATACACCGAGATCTTAATATTAACTAGAGCGCATGTAATGTCTTCCCGCTCTGGCCGCTTTGCGTAATTGTGAGGGTACCGTCGGCGTTAACGTACATTTTGCAGCTTCCTTAAGGGTTCGTTTTAAATATTACTAAATTTATTAAATGTTGTAGTTTCAGTCATGGTTTCCGCGTTTTGAAAAAAAATGAAAAAGTGTTTAATGTCTGGATGTAAGAATTCTTAATGGAACAAGAAGATCAATTTCATAACAATCTTTTATTGTTGTAATTAGAAGGGGATCTAAAACTATCGCGATATAGAGAGAGTTCCATCCACTATCGTGGAGCCCCCTGCGTAACTGCAAATATTTTTAAATTGTGTCTAGAATCTGCTTTCAGTTAATATTACTATTAAATAGTACAAACTAATCATTTTTTTAATATGTTATAAGCTAACATGATCAGCATATACAGGGTGTAAACACATATTTGTGATAGTTAAAGAAATATGAAAGACAGGCTATGAAGGTTTACCCTTTTGAACAAACTTAACTGCAGATTTCATTATACAGTTCTTTACTGTACTTCTGAGTTGGTACGAAATAACGAGCTTTTTGATTTTAAATGGATTACCCCGTACTCCCGTACCCCTATTATTTCTTGTCACTATCGATCTCCATAATGTAGCATTTGCATTATACTAGTCTAGACTTTCTGTCCTTTTCTTATGTATAATACTAGAGTACGGGCATTTTCAGACAGTAGCACTCAATGTGCAGATAAAAAAGCTTCTAATTACTTTAATAACATCCTTTTGAAAAAGCTACAAAAAATACGTTTTTTTCGCTATAATTATTAAACGATCAGAGATAAATTGATGAAATCTGGATCATAACATGACTGACCAATTTGCTACAAATCACTTGAGTTGAAATTTGAAAATACTGTTTCTGCGATAGACCTTTACAATAGAGCGTTTTTGTCGAAAACGGTTAGCTTAAGCGACTTGGAACAACAGTACTTTACTTCACTTTAGTGAAACAAAAAAATACTAGAATTGCCAAAGTCTGAAAAAGTTTGTGACCCCCCAATATCGACACCTACGGGTATTTTAAATCTCAATTTAGGTGAGTTGTAGCAAATTAAAGTTATGCTAAGCTCCAAATTTTAACTTTTTTTTATTGTTTAATAGAATTATGACCGAAAAGTCGTATCTTTCTTAGGAAACATTGTAGAAAAAAATCTAATTGGACCTTTTGCCTTAAATTGACGTCTAGAACGCTCCCTTGAAGTAGCGGCCCCAAACTTCTGTAAGAGTGAATATCTGCTTTTCCTAACATAAAAACCAAGGGATATCGCATACGAGAGTAACGCATATAGCGAAAGTAGCAGTTTATCTTGCGTTGCTTCTTACAGCAATATAAATTGTGAATAGTTTCAGCATATACAAGCAGATTTCGGGAAATTTAGTTTGAATTGCAAACAACATTCTTCAGGAAAATAAAAGAGCAATTTTCTAATTTACACAAGGTAATTATTAGTCACCTCTGCGCTCTTAATCATTAAAGATCATTACCTAAATTGAGTTTAGGTTGCTAAAACAACAAAAACCGACTTTTTCGACGGCATAGCACGCTTCTTTCAAGAAATGTCTTTTAGGTTTTGAAGACATTGGAAAATCGTAAATATCAAATACAACTTAACACCCTGGAATAAAATGCATTTACAGACATCACAGGTTCATCTGAAATATTCGTCTCGTTAGAATTAGGATTTCTCTTAACTGGTGAGATTTGGCATGCTCGTGTGATCATTCTCTAGAATACAAAATAGCAATATATCTTCTAAAAAGTCAATTTTACACAGGTGTTTTGTTTCTTGCTAAGAGAATTAAAAAAACACCTCTTTGTATATAATACAAAAAAATCACGTTTCTGAAACTGCAGTATACGTGTCCGCTAAAATCTGCACCATATGGGAAAAATTTTAATTGAATGACTTATGGAAAACTTTCTTTCGGCATTAGGTTTTGTTTGCTCTAGAACCAAAAATTACATAATCAAATGTGGTCTCCTTTATATGTCAAATTTGGAATTTTTAAAAGAAATGTCCGAAAATGGATTTGCTTGACCGAATTTTGAAAAAAGTCATGAGTAAGAAACGTTTCCTTTGAAATATTTTACCCGTATGCAAATTCTCAAAAGCCTATCACAATGTTCATATTTTGCCCTTTTTTTCGCTTTTCCTTATTTGTTAATCAATAAAAGTGGATCCACTGTAATCAAAACACTTATTGATTAGATACATATTGCCAAATACTGATTTCACGGTCTAAATAATCTTCTTTTCCTTATCTTTATGTAAAAAATAAAAATGGAGCTTTGGTAGCGTAGCACTTTTGATGCAAAGTTCGACTCAGATATTGTAACAAAATTTGTGTTAATGTTTATTTAAAATATGCGATAAGATATGCACATATACATGCAATGCACGTCCTGATTACAAATCGGATTTATGTGTTTATCTGTATGAACGTTTTGACGAACACTGTAATAATAAGAAGTAGTAAAAGTATCTAGCATAAAACATTTTGCAACAATTTAAATTATTTTATAAGAATTTACGAATCATTGTTTCTTTCGCTATAAAGACTAGGTTCAAATGAATATTCGATTGTGATGCTATATCTCTTACTGTTTTCCACACCTGACCCTGAAGGCATTGTTACCCCCTTTAACTCCTTTAAGCTTGTTTAGAACTAGACTCCTCAGGAGAAAATGAGCTCCTTCGATAACCTTAGTAGCAGAGCTCCAAAACATCTATTTGCACAGACCTGCTACCCCCATGTCTTAATATAGAAAATCAGACACAGATTTTTTCACACGTAACTTGAACAACCTTTTTCAAAAACTAAGAGAAATCTAGAACATCAAATTTGCAAGTTCTTTCAAAACCAACTCCGACCACATGGGGGATCCCCCGAATTCCGAAACAAACAAGGGAGTCCCTCTGACTACCAACGAGGCTTAGGAGAGTGTCCCACGAGTCCTAAACTGTCGCGGGGGGAGGAAGACCCTCCCGAGCTTTAAACCAAACATGAAGAATTCCCCTGAAGCTGAGCTTCAACAGTATAGAGCACTTAAAAAAACTATCCCGGACTTCCCCGGTCACCCTAAAAGATAGGACATGCCCGAGAATAGAAAACCTCTGGCAACCTTATTTAGGTCCACTGTACTATTGTCTAGGTACATAGAAATACTACATTTCAAGAACTCATAATAATCTCTATTCATAGTTGGAGGTTAGTAATAAACTAATAATGAATAAATTATCTATAGCAAGATTACAAATAAAAATAACATACCAAATATTGCAAATAAAAGAAAAACAACAAACCTTTGCTAAACGTAGGTTCTGCAACAAAAACTTACTGCAATAATTAAAATACAGAACAAAGAATGCGTTGATCGCGTTTTAATCTCCAACACACAAGTGTTTTCTGTGCAACACACCCATAGATAACGACTTAAAAGTGGAAAAAGTGCGATAAGTAACAAATAAGTAAAAAATGTAAGTATCTGTTAGAGAAGGCAGTGTGACTCATCAGCGCAGAAACACAAAACTGTTCGATCGAGTTCATTTTGCAAATGGGTGTGTGCTACCGTTGATTGACATATTGAGGAAAAGAAGGGAAATCTTATGCGTTTGCTTCAGGCTTACTAGTATTATCTCACAACACACTCTCCGCTTCTCTTTGCTAGAAAACTGGAAGTCGGGTATATGCTGCGGTATTTTATTTGCACTACTAAGCCGCAGAAGTGACAATTAAAAAAAATATATTAATTGGATTAGAATATAACAAACATTTCATTCAAACTTGGATGTATTTTTAAAGAATATTCGAATTCGTGCAAATAATCGACTAAAAGTAATCAATCATTTTATTGAATACAGATAAAAATAAAATAGAAAAAAGCTGAAGATAATATAGTTTTTATTGCTAATACATTAGTCAATTTAAAAATGATATCAGTAAAGAGGCCACCACACTACTTCAGACTTTAAATTTCAGTGCTTTTTCAATTATTTCTACATACGCAGCATCTTACACCTAAAACCAACAGGAAGGTACTTACGTACAATAATAGCATCATACAAAATATTTAAAAAGAAAAAACAAAAATTATCAACACAGTTCAGATAGAAAGAACTTTTATATGAGTTTTACAGTTTTTTTGTTGTAAATTACGATTTTAACCACCCATTTCAATTGGATGAAGAGTCTTATTTTGATTAGTTGATCGATGATTATTGTTTTGTGGTTTAAGCATTCAAAGGGAAAAATTTGAACCTTACTATCTGTTTCCATCAACACTGACTTCATTTTTGAAGTAATGTTATATCCACCTTTGAATGTTTTGAACGTCTCATTAATTGAGTGCAAAAGGTTTGAAATAAAAGCTGAGAATTGCGGTGTAGGTCTCTTTAAAAAATTTATCTCAGAATCTTTATTACCATAGTCTCTATTGAGTATGAGTAATTCTCTGTCGTTAATGTTCGTCATTTTCGGTTACTAGATCTACTCTACATTTTTCACACTTTTCTTTTTTGAGTAAAAATGATATTAAAAGTAGCCTGCAACATCTGCTATATCAGTCTGTTGTGCTTTTTCAAAACCTATCTTATTACTTCCTTCGTCATCTTCCGGGATACGAGATGAATCTATATTCAATTCTTCTAGTTCTAAAAGTTCAGCCGCTTCATACTCACAGTTTGATTGCTCAACTGGAGACTGAAGGCGAACGTGCATATTGTGCTGCAACGCAACGCTAATTGTTTTATTCTAGGTTGAGGATTGTATCCCTACTCTACTTCTTACTACTGTGAAGGTATATTCTCAAGAGCATCTTGGTTCAGTTTTGACGTCAAAAGATATTTGTCACCTTTATATTGTAATTCATGCCATAAAGACAATACTACCCTGATAACCCATTCAAATCCATCGACGTACTGAATATTTGACCTTTGCTTCCATTTTGAAAAAATGTGATTGTTTGAAAAAAGTCAACGGCTTCAGACAATATTTGAAAAGGTAGTTTTGTAAGAATTGATAAGTCACATTTGTACGAATTGGAATCTCTCGAAGTTCTGCTATTAAGACAGTCGAAAACATTATTAATTTGTCTTGGAAATATAGATGTGTTAATAGCAGTTTCACTTTTCCGATTCCCGGTAGCATATGCAGTTAGAATTGCAGCAGAAGCCGAACATCTTTTGAAAATTACTTGGGTTAATATGATGATCTGTGATTTTTATCATCTATCGTGCTAGTAAACTTTTCTTATCAATTTCATGTGTTGAAACCACGTCATTCCAGTCAGCTTTTTTTTTCATCAACTATAGTTGTCAAATCTCTGTACATTAAATTATTTCTTAAGCTTTTCAGAAGATGAGGAGGATCATACATTACATATACATATCTCTCGTTATCTATGTATATCTTGGGATTCCCCTTGGAGGCATTTAAAGACAAATAGGCTGATCTATTATTAGAACCTTGGTTACAAATGACCATCCTAGGATTAACTTCTAGAGCTATTAATTTTCTTATAACATCAAGCAATAATTGTTTTAATAAGTCGGGTTTAACTTATCCAGAAGAAACAAAATAGGAAAATAGCATTTCCCAGTTGTATAATAAGCCCCTAGAGTAAAACACAAGGCCCTGGTTACCAAACTTAGCAGTACGACCTAATTTGCCAAAATCTTCAAATCCTTCTCTGTAATCGGAGTGCTTATTATAGTCGAGTTCCCTTTTCAATGTTATTTCATCGAACAAGACTACGCACTGTCTTCCGAGAGAATCCATAACTTGGTTGCTAATTTTTGAATAAGTTTGGTATTATTTCAGGTTTCAAATTTACGACTACGAGCCACTTTTGTGTAAATGAGACAGTTGGCAATACAAATTTTAATTGGTAGATCAGAAACTTCTAACAACCTGACGATTTATAATATATGGAAGGTACCAAGTCTCTTTCAGGTTTTGTCCATCTCGCTCTTCTTTAATGAAAACACTGCATAATTATAAATAAAATTAGAAATGTACTATTCCATTTGAAAAAATGCATATGACGTCATCACTCGGAAACTGGTGAGTCATGAACATGTAAGGTAAGTCAAAATGAGCAAGATTAAAGATACTAGTTTAGCTGTCTCGACGTTTTTGCGAAATATCATTGGTACTAAAATTATATAATTTTTTCCATAAGTACTTTCCACACTGTATATGTTGCTGATATTGTTGAACAAATGTAAAAATGTAAAAAAAAGGCAAAGACTCTTTAATAGTATATTAAAATACAAGTTGCAGAAGGATTCTATTCAAGCACGAATTTGAAATTCCGAAACGAGCCGCATAGCGGCGAGTTGAGAAACAAATGAGTGCTTGAAGGACCTTCTGCAACGAGTGTTTTGTACAATTTTTTCTATTTTGCCGCTTTATACCATTTTCTAAATTAAAAAATAAAAATAATTTTTTTTAAAACAGAAAAAATTATTTTTCTAGTTGTACTCTTAAAGCAATACAAAGCAAGAATCTCCACACTCGTAATTACTCAAAAAATATTAAAATTTCCAGCATCTAAAAGTAGTCATAATTACACATAAATTTCTTATAGAATTAGAAGAGTTTTCTAGTATAACTGATTATCACCGTCTTTATCCTTAAAGCAAAAAGTTTGAACATTTAGTTTTGTAACGCGAAAATGCCCAAAAGTATGCAGGAGGAGTTAGAAGGACAACTTCGACGGAAAATGCAAGGCAAAAAAAGTTTTTCAAAAACTACAGATTTGCGCTGGCGAAATTTCGCAAACTATAACACATAGGAAGAAAATGAATATCAGCATTCTTCTAGAAAATTTGATTATCTTTTATTTTGTAAGGAATATTTTTCACCGTACGACGCACCATTTCCGAGTTATAAGCGAAAACCCGACAAAAGGGAACTTTACACACCCCCACTAAAGCGGCAGAGCTAGGGGCAGGGACTTTTAGTATCTTCGCCTCCTTACTACCCACAACATATTTCTCAAGAGCGGAATTCCTCTACAACTCCCTTTTGGGCATTCATTGACTTTTCTTGAGAAATCACGAAATGTATCCAAAAACTTCAAATTGCTGTAACCTCTGATCTGTAGAAGATAAATTAGTAACTATTACATATTTCTAAAGGAGACTGGATGCTCTACAACTTTCTGTCTGACGACTTTTCTGTAAAACATAAGGCTGAGGAGTTAGAAGGGCAAGTTTGACAAAAAATATGAGGCAAAAAAATTTTCGAAAATTATCCATCTTCGCTGGCGAACATCTCGGAAACTATAACACATAGAAAGAAAATAAATATAAACAGTCTTGTAGGAAATTTAATTATTTTTTGTCTTGTAAGCAATACTTCTTACCGTACGACGCACCGTTTTGCGAGTTATAAGCAAGAAACCGAAAAGAGGGACCTTTCCCCCCTCCCCCCCTGAAGCGGAAGGGCTTGGAGCGGGGACTTTTGGTATATTTGCCTCTTAACTACCCCCAACACATTCCTCAAGAGAAAAATTCTCCCCCTTTCCATGTCCTCTATAATCCCTTCGTTGACTGGACTATAATCAATTTACCGATTTACAAAACAAAAGACAACAGCGTGAGGTCGAACTGTCATAAAATTATAACCTTAAAGCATGTTAAGTATCAATAAGATTTTACAAGCCGAGTTAATAGATAAACAGCCCGGTTTACAATACTCAAACTGTCATTCTGCCACAACCATATACGACCCATAAACAAAACATTAATAATAACGATCTGCAAAAATGTTACTCAGGTAACCACGTTAATAAACTTATGGCCTAACGATTTTCATACAGCGTTGCAAGTATTAAAAATCTTAAATGACCGTTATTTCGAAAAATATGCGTTTAAGACGAACATTTGTATAACATTTTTTGCTCAATTTGAATCGAGTGGTGCTAATATTCTGCACCTGAAATAATACACCCTGTATAAAAAAATTCATTTTATAAAGCTTTATTCATACAAAACATTAATAAACGGAAAATGCATGTATAATGTATTTCACTGCATTTATATAATTTTAAACTGTGAATAACACCTTGATCTATAGGTTGCAACTTTGTATTTTAATGCCAAATTGGCATCTAAGTTTGTAGGGCCATTTATAATTCGTGAGAAGGTTTCTCCTTCGACCTATGAATTGGCGGATGAATCTGGGAAATCCAAGAGCATATGGCATGCTAAAGACTTGAAGTCTAATCCTAATATCGACTAAAATTAATTTTTCTATCACATTGAGTATTATATTATTCAGAGTCTACCTAGTCGTTTTGATCTTTTACAAGGTTTTAACATCCTGTGAGTTGTAGAGTTTATGTCGTGACGAATCGTTGAGAGCTGTGATTGATGTGTGATTGGCCTTCTGAGTTGTGGGAATCCCATGATACGATGATCTCTTGATTCGTTGAATGCCCTCTTCAGATGAAGTGCTTATTGCATGTGAGTTTATTGGCTTTGTTCTGGCATCATTGCTGAGCCACCGACTCTTGACGTACTAGTAGCTTCTATTTTTGGGTAGGTTGGTTGGGCGCCTTGGCGGGCTATATTGGAGCTTTTCCATCGTTGCTCCTAAGGTTAATGAGTGAGTTGTTTCCATCTTTGCTCCTCGGGTTTTCTTTGAACCCCGTTTCTCTCTCTTTAGTACATTTTGGGCAGGTTGGTGGGTAACATCTTTGTATAGGGTGTACTCAAGTGGAGTTAGTACCTTGTTGTGATAACCGATTATGACATTACCGATTGCGACGTTTTTTCTTCTTCTAGTTAAGTCTTTCACTTTTCTTTAATCCCAACTATCGTCCCTCTCTTGATGTGCATTCTCGGGTATTCTTTGGTAGGTTGGTCGAAGATCCTGAGGATGGCATCGGTTGTATGGTGTCGACGTTTTTAGGCACCAACACCACCTATACGCTTGTGGAAGCCCGTTGTTGGGGAATCCACACGTTTCTTCTTTTCTTCCCCCCTCCCCATGTTACCTCTTTATTTTCTTATCTTCGTTAGGGTGAAAAGGTCTATCTTTTCAATTTGGTAGCGTCTGGGAAGTTTGTTTCTGTGCGCTTGTTAGGGGATCGACTGTGGGACGGTTGATCCCGCTCTCTTCTCAGATGGGCTCCACCCTATCTGCGAAAGGGCTTTTGGGCCTTATCGTAGGCGGGTAAGTTCGTTTTTTTGTGATGTTGTGTGGTTTTGTTGAAGGGTGATTGAGTGGATCACGCCTCGTTCGGCGTCGAGGTGGTTGGGCTAGGTTAACCCGATGGGTTGCTTCCTTAGTTCTCTTCTTTTTTTTAATAATGATATAGGTTCAGACTATGAATGACTTTAGTGCCGCGTCCCCCAGAAAGGACTGTCTTCACCAGTACCTTTACCGGTCCCTTGCTTGTAACTCTATACGGGTTAATTCCCTCTTCTTTTGTCCCTTGATCCCGTGGTGGAGCTAGGGTTTAGGTCGTGGCGGCCGATAACCAGCCCGGTCTAGTGCAAAACTTTCTTCTATCTCTTTTGGCCTTTACTAGATCGTTACTTTTTCTTTCTTTTTTTCTCGTTTAGATTTTCTTTTCTCCAGATTTCGTTCTCTCTGAATTTATTGATTCGGGTGTCCTTTTATTTTGTTTTTTTGTACGAACGCATCATTTCGGGTGGTTGGTAGGGCGTTCGGTGGGTATTTTGGGAGACCGTCTTCTATCTTTTGGTCTTCCATAAGCCGAGTATTTTCGGTTAAGCGGGATTTAGACTCGAATCGCTAGATGCATAGTCCAAAATGCCGGGACGCGATCGCGTCCTGTTGCGCCACCAAAAAGAAATCATACCGGCTACACCGGTTCTGGCCTCTTGAGGCGTCGGGATTCAGCCTCCCGACCCTCCCCTTGTCAACCCCCCCTTTTATATAATTTTCCTTTGGTTTGGGTGGTTCGTCCATTTTGGTCGCCCCGAGGTGTTGGGATTTGGTCCCCAATCCTCATCCCATCCCTCCCGTTTAGGTTTTGGCGTTTTACCGTCTTTTGACCCCGAGGTGTTAGGATTTGGCCCCTGACCCTTACTCCAGTTATATATTCTTTAGGTTTCACCTGTTGTAGATATACTTCCTTTGAGCTTCTACTTAAGGAAGTTTTGGAAGAAACTCCCTTTTGGTAAAGGGGGTGTAATGTTATTTTCAAATTTATATTAAACCCGCATAATATTCAAATTGTTTCGTTCTATGAAAGGATGTTTGTTAAAACTTTTATTTTAAGGAATCAATAAATCTGTTGTCTCGTCTTCTGGACACCAACGAACGTGTCTTTTGTCGTTTTCGGTTGTTTTCCTGACATCGAGGTCCAGACGTAAAAAAAAGATTCGTGGAATCTGAGTCGCGTTTGCTGAAGTCACACGGCCTCTGTTAAGTCAGGTCAGGAAAGTTTTTATTACCACATAAGAGTACTGTCAGGGCTTAAATCCGGCTCTTCAATCCCACTCCGGATAATCGTGAGCTGCGTGACGGGAGACGCGGAGATTCATTGAGATCGAAGCTTAGCTTTTGAGTTAACGTGCGGGGCAAGTCTTTGTTTTGTTCGTTTTACCTCTGCGAACCCTTAAATGGTTGCGGGCCTATTTTAAGTTTGGAAGATTCTCTTATTGAAAGAGAGCTCTGACTCAAGAAATTCGGGTTTCGTTGGGTCTTTGTCGTGTTTTTTTCACGGACGAAAACTGGCTCGTAAACTGGAAAGTGATACTTGGAACATTTTCTTATTGTGGAAGTGATTGGACTTCGTTAAAATTCACGCTGGTATTTGCCAGAAAATATAAATTGTAGAGTGTAAAACGGAAAGGATTTGGTTCTTCTGATTTATCGTCTAGTGGTTATAGTTTGATTGCAAATCAGGAACTGCCCGCCCCGCAAGAAAAGACCTGTTAATACTGCATCGTGGAAAGCACCGTAAACGTAGCGAACCTAATAACATAAAGAGAATGTGAGACTCGAAGTAAAGTTAATATTAAAGTTCTGTGTATAAACGCTTGATCTTTTGTGTTCCTTGATCATAATAAAAGTGAATGTTTATTTGAACATTGGAGAGGCCGGCGTCCTCATAAATCACGCTGTGCACCGTCTTTGAAAGATTGCTGTCACCGTGGACCTCTGAATTGAACTGGGGATCGACTCACTGGACCTTTAGAACAACCACCAGGCAGAAAAAAAAACCTCATTTTGTACGTAAGAGAGAACTATTTGCCTTGTTTATTTGTACATGTAATTGTTGCTGCGTTTGGTGGAAGGCTGGAGAAATTCAAACCTAAAAGAAAATCTTATGTAAAAGTCTTTCTTTAAATGAAAATAATTCTCCATTCAGTGTAATATTATTATTTTTACATTTAATATTTAATTGGTTTGTAACTGGAACGTTCCCAGGTAGTGTTAACTGGTTTTATTTTGGTTATTGCAATATAAAATTATTAGAGAAACAGTATTTAGTTCCCCTAGTCCTAGGGATAAAGCTAATAACCTTTGGTAATTGTCTTTTTTTCTTTTTTTGTGTATGAAAAACTCATTTGTTGTTACTTTGAAATCATTGGCGAAATTTTGTTTAAACTCATTTAGTGTTTGATTTTGACTTTCTCATATCTTAAAAATCTAAGGTATCGAAATCATTTTGCTAATTTTAACAATTTTTTTTTTATTATTTTTTAAATTTTATTCTCCAGTATAAATTAATTTAGATCAATTACTGTTATTATTTGTACTGTTATTGTGTGTTTTTGTTCGATTCTTTACTCGTTCATTTGAATAATAAATGTAAGATAAGCTTCATATTGTGATTTTTTTTTTAATAAGACTTCCACAAGGTAAGTTATATACAGAGTGTGGTTTCGAAAGAAACCTATATACAGGGTGCCGGATTCACGAGTACTTCACTTTTATTTTTATTTTTTTTTGAAGCTGCCCTTGTATTTGGAAGTAGTTATGGTTTTTCTTAATTCCATTTTATTGTCTGCATTTATAGTGGCAAGTTTAATTTTTTTTCCTTAATAGCATCTAACGGATGCAACTTTGAGGAGCAGATAGGCATTTTACTTCAACCAATTCTCCGGTTTCTGTTACTATGCCGCCTGGACTAGCGGCCATAAAACTATTATTAAAATCGACAAACAGTCCACAAGATTCCACATAAACCGAAACTTCCTCTTGGAATTGGTGTAATATAAACGGTTCGTATTCTAACCCATATTTGGCGTGTTTGTTGCCTCTGAAATTACTGTGAAGAGGGCCTTCACAATATTTTGACACGACGTCGATTGCCGCATTTTACAAATAATCCCGAAATTAGATGCCGTAATTCGGATGGACCATTTCAGTTTCCACAACTGATTACTACTTTGCCCACGGGTATCACACTCAAGTTGTTTAATCTCTTCGGATGTCTTTTTTAGTTTATCTAGAAAAACAACTACTGTTTTGTGCATTAATTCTTTTGCGCCCGTGTCGCTCATGTCTTGGGGTTTGTGTCTACAAGGCCGTAATCCATGTCTGGTGGAGCAATATTCCTGCGCCGCGCTCTATATTTGCCGGCTTTTTTCATTCAGAATTTGTTTTTTTTTAAACAAAAGCTTTCTTCTTATTAATTTTTCCACATATCTTCGTTATGAGCACGCGGACTAGTACGTGTAAAGGCTTTATGTGTAACTTTATGAAACGCTCCATGAGCATTAAATAAGATCTCCGCTGCTTCACATCTTGATTTGAAGAAGTATTTCCAAAATAGTTTACTCCTTTTCCTCCTGTAAACTTACAAACTATGGAATTGTAATGTTCTGCCGTATTCGTATCCATATCTAGCAGAAGTGATGGTATATTTTGTATTAATTGGTGTAGACTGATCTGTAAGTCCTGATACAATCCACAGTTCAGCATTTCAGGAACTTAAGTATATTCTTCCGGCGATGGTTCACATTATAATACTTAATCTTAGCACATTTTGCATGCTATCCGAACACATGTGAAGGAATATTCATTATATTCGTTCTTAAAGCAGAACTTTTAGCTGCAAATGAAGACTGTTTTCCTAGGTGATGCACGAGCACAATAACAACAGTATTTGTTTCGAACGCCCGAATAGTTGCAATAGTTTTCCAGTTCGTTGTCCATGATGCACGCCTAATTGACATGTAGAAGATTGGACTGTGTCATTAAAATAGTTTCCATGAATTTATGCTTATGTAATGTACTTACAACACCTGATGCGGTATCATAATTTACATTATACGAGCGTTTACACCAAGCACCATCCGTAACAACAGTTAATAAAGGAAGGCCTTCTTCATCAACATCGTCCGATGCAACGGCAAGAGCTGCTTCTTTGCCGGCTTTTTCGATTGTTTGTAAAGCAGTTTTACAAATGACTTCTGCTACTGATTCATGACATCTTTTATAGGTTTTGTACTGTACTGTACTGTACATTTTACTGCCATCATTTCTTTGCACTGAGAATAACCAATGCTTGTAGACACCGCTGCCAACGTTGTAGCTAGATTTATATCCATATCTTTGGTGCTCATGTCCAGTACGTCTGTTTCTAATGTTTGCTCAAGTTCAGGCATTTTACATTTTAAGTGAAAGATATTTATAAGTCCAAACCTTCTTTTTTTCGCCAATTAAATGGTTCATGCTCTACACTACTGCTGAAAATCTGCTTGAATAAAAGTTCCACATTAACTATACGTCTACCACAAACTTCCAGATTGTCACTTGTGACGTGATTGACTCATTTGGATTCTACATCAAAAAGACAACGTTGTGTCTTCGTTTTTGATATCTCTTCAAGAATATGGTGCGAATGACGACCGAAATTTGAAAATTTCTTAAAACTGTTGCCCGAATTCAATAACAAAACGGAGTTTGTTGTGGTTATGCTTTGCATTTCCAGATGTTTTAGATATTTTCATTTGTTTCTAAGGTGTAAAGGGTGATAAGTAAAGCTCGGACTTATAAGCACAAAAATACTTTTAAAAAGCCCTTTCAAAAGCTTAACATTTTATTGAGAAAAGCATAAAAATATGCATAAAAATTTTTAAAATTAATACAAAATAAACAATTGAAAATATTATTCATTTGATTGGTTATTAAAAAAACAACTTACGATTAAATGCTTTTCTAAATTTTGAATTTTAAAGCTGGCTCTTCTGTCACTTAATATATTTTTTTCACGTTCGTTAAAAAAAAGTGCAACATTTTTAATTATTTTTTGTTTATAAAGGATGCGTTTGTTTCATCGCGTTAGATGCGTGAATAAAAGTGCCATAACGGTTCATTTTTTCACGCATTTGAGTGAAAAAACGTATCGTAACGTGTCTTCTTTTAACGCAAAATATTTAAACACAAAGCATAGAAGGTTGCCGTTGCTATGATACACGCTAATTGTACATTTAATATCAATGTTTTCAAATAGAAAGCTGCTTTTGAAGTAGGTAGTTCTTGATTTTTGTTAAGAGCGTGAAAAAAGTTTTGTATGCAATTCGTGAACAAAGTTACTTTTTTTTACTCGGGGGATTTGCGCACTCGCCTTCGGCTCGTGAGGCAAACTTTTTTTCTTGTGTAAAAGATATACACTTTACTCACTTGTTGTATAAATAACTATTTAAATGCCAAAAAACTTCTTTCACCATTCACAGACCATAAGTAGGGCGAAGACCGAGGTGGGACCGCCAGAGGCGTCCTGGACGAAGGTGGAAACCGAGGTGGGGCCGCCAGAGGCGGGTTGGACTAAGGTGAAGACGAAGGCGGGGCCGCCAGAGGCGGCCGGGACGAGGGCGAAAACCGAGATGGGGTCGCCAGAGGAGGCATGGAGGAGGAGAAGCCGAAGGCGCCGTCACAAGACCACGAACATCTCAAAACTACCTAAGCGAGACAACACACAAAGCAACAGCATCACTAGCTCGTACCTCCCGTCCTGCCACTTACGGAAGTAAGTACGTTACTTCTATATTTCTTGAATATTCCCAGCTGCAAAACCTCGCGTCCCTCTTTACCCAGAAAAGTCATCGAGATGCGAGCACACCGAACGCGAGCTATTCCAAACTCTCCTTCCGGCACCCAAACCCACGATTGGCTCACCTCGCAAACACAAACTCCCATTCTCGTCCTCGCGTCGCTCTCGCGGACCGCCCACTTTTTCTGAAAAAATATTTTGTACTTATGGTCTGCTACTGAACTGCTTTGTACTAATCTGGTCTTTTACAAAAAAAGCAAGGATTCGCATAGGTTTGCTCACCATAAGAATCAAATACACACATGGAAAAAAGTTAGGGATATTAAAAAAAAACCTATAGAATTTGTTATTAACGTAAGTTTTATTATTTATTTAGATTTATGTATAAAATATTTAACACATATAACCAAGAACTGAACGAAAAGTAAACAAAAACAAAAGAAAAACTATAAAAATTAAGTAACTCAAAATAAAAGCAAAAATTCAATCATTGTTCGAATGTCATTTGTATAATTAATAAAGTGTATGACCTTCGTGATTGTGAATTACATTTTGTACTCGTCGTGGCATACTTAAAATTACATTATCTTTCAATTCCTGCTACAAATTATACCAAACTGTAGGTAAAACTGCCTTTAGTTCTTCTAAAGTCGTTGGCTGAAGAGTATACTGTCTCAATGCAGTTTTAAGCATTGTCCTTACATGTTCTATAGGATTAAGGTGCGGAGAACGAGGTGGTAATAGTATGTGGTCTATATCGTTCTCTACAATTTGATTCAACACATTTCTTGCTCAATGTGGTCTAGCATTATCATCTAGAAATAGAAAATGCGGCTCTAAATTGCACCTATAGTCCTCGACGATACCATTTATAAGGTCATCTTCGTATATACGGCAATTTATAGTTTTCTGCAAAACGTATAATTCCGTGCGCCCACCTAGAAAGATTCCTGCCCAAACCATAACTCCACCGCTGCCAAATAGATGTACCTCTTGTACAAGGTTTCGCCGATTTTGCCGATTTGAAGATCTCTATACCTATAAAGTAAATTAATTAGCAGTGGATTTTTTCCTTTTACTAACCACGTTTTTCGTATAATACAACTTTATTCATAAAATAAGTTTACAGAACTTTTAGACCGCATTTCTCTATCTGACCACTCTGTCAACTAGAGATTTATAGACCTACCTGCTACAGCTAGGTTTTCTCTTTCCATACAATAACGTATTTCGTGATTCATGCTAGACCCTCAGCTTACCTGGCTATAGCTGGGGCATTACTTTTGTGGATGACTGTACCTCTTTATCAAAAGAATTGCAATCATCCTTTCTTTATTTTCAATTTAATGTTTTCTAGAAATCTTATTTAGACAAATTTGGGAAATCCATTTCAACTTTACATGATTTATTCAACAAAACAATTTTATTTCTCAATACCACCCTTTGTTGTTGTTGTTGTTGTTTAGTATGAATGAAAAATACACTGCGCAGAAGTTTGCAATATGGATGTTTGAATACGATTAGGTTTTCTACATTCTTGCAGTTGTGCTAGAATTTAAATATTTTACAGGTATGTGCTATGTTTCATTTATCTCTTGTTAATGCACATTCTAAACAATCTTTCAAACATTATGTAGTAGCAGTTGCGGTAATTGTAGTCCATTTACTTTTATATTACTTATTGAGTAAAGCCAAAGTCTTTTTATTACTTTAATCATGTCTAGCAACAATTTGTTCCTGCACATTTATTAAAATTCTTCAAGAATTGTAAGTTGGTAGTCAAAAGTCAGACTGAATAGCCACGCGAACACAAAGACCCCCTACCGACACTTTGTAGTTTATTGGTTTATTGGGGCCCACAAATCATTTTCGCCTTGAAGAATTCTACGAAGTAGAAGTATTGTTGGTTGCATATTTACGTATCTTTCATTTATTAATATACAAAAGCAAAACATACAAAGTTCTACCATGAGGACGGTCTATTGTTTTTAAATCTGTATTAATTCCAACAAAAATAACGTAAAAATCTATTATAGTTTCAAAGAAAACATTTAATTATAAAAATCAGTTTTTGATGTTTTTTTAGAACAACAAACGATTTTTTTGTGAAAGTGTATTGAGGGCGGTCTAGACATTTTAATTACGATTATTTTTTAGGTATCGCCCGCTTTTTCAACGTGTAAGACAAAAAAGTTATCGGATTCCAAATATTACAGTATTTATCATTGCATACAGGTCAGGTGCCGAGAAACATTAAAAAGTAATTTAATGTACAGAGATTTGACAACTATTATAGCTGACGAAAAAAAATTGATTGGAATGATGTGGTTTCGGCACATGAAATTGATAAGAAAAGTTTACTACGATAAAAATCACGGATCATCATATTAACCCAACTATTTTTCAAAAAATCTACATTAAAAACTACCAACTTTATGCCATAACTCGGATGTAAAACAGTTGACAATAGTTTGGGAATAATTACCATATTCTACGATAAAACCCTAGAAATTACTCCTTTACGATTTTTTCGTACCTTTAGTGGTTTTCTAAATAAAATGATTTTAAGATTTCGGAAGAATAGGGTTTAAAAGATCCCAATGCAGGCCATCTCCCACCTATTTAAAAAAGAAAAATGTAAAAAATGTAGAGTAAATCTAGTAAAGGAAAATGATGAAAATTAACGACTGCGAATTACTCATACTCAATAGAGACTATGGTAATAAAGATTCTGAGATAAACTTTTTAAAATGACCTACACCGCAATTCGCAGCTTATATCTCAAACCTTTTGCACTCATTCAATGAGACGTTTAAAAAATTCAAACGTGAATATAACATTACTTCAAAAATGAAGTCAGTGTTGATGAAAACAGATAGTGTTTCTCAAATTTTTCCTTTTGAATGCTTAAACCACAAAACAATAATCATCGATCAACTGATAAAAATAAGACTTTTCAGGCAATTGAATGGATGGTTGAAAATCGTAATTTACAACAAAAAACTGTGAGACCTAACAGAAAAGTTAGAATTATCTTTGCTCCGTTGATTATTTTTGTTTTTTCCGTTTTAAATATTTTGTATGATGCTATTATTGTACCTAAGTAACTTTCTGTTTATTTTAAGTGTAAGATGCTAGGTATGTGGAAATAATTTAAAAAATATTGAAATTCCAAGTTTGAAGTAGTGGGGTTGTCACATCTTGGCTGATATTATCCTTAAATTGATTAATGTTTCTTGAATTAAAAACTATAGCTTCAGATTTTATCTGTATTCAATAAAATTATTAGTTAGTTTTAGTCGATTATTTGCACGAATTCGAATGTTCTTTAAAAATACATCAAGTCTTGAATGGAAGAAGAAATACAAGAATCAAATACATCTACGACGATTAAGGTTGGAAAGATTTTGTCTGCTCAAAAGTTTTCATTGTGATATAAATTGTTTTGAAAAAGTTTACTACACATATAATTTGATTGATTATAGGTACTGCGGGAACAGAATTTGTGATAATAATTATGGGATCATGCCCTAAAAGTTCTTACTTTGGAAAATGTATGTTATATTCTAACCCAATTAATATTGTTCTTAATCGTCACTTGTGCGGTTTAGTAGTGGAAATAATCATTCAATAGACAAAATTATTGAAAATAGTACATACAACAAAAATACTATAAACTGGACACTGATAACTAATAATTTTATCACAACTTTATCAAGTACGTTTTCTATTAGGACGGCGGCTTCCAACTTTTATGAACTGGCTTCAGAAAACTGTGCTACAAGCCCTTGTTATATCATAATTCTATTTTTATCGACTCTTCCTCTGTTGTTTCGTTCGCATTATTCTTCATATTGCTCAACAATTGCCAATATTCGGTGTTCTGATTCGTAATGTTGGGGAAACTTTAAAATTCCCGCCTTACCCCCTCAGAAGAAATTGCGACTTGGCAATGGTGCACAGCAAAAGTTCAGTTGTTGCTATATATTTCTAAAAATGTCGAAAAAAAGTCCTCAAGCAAACGCATTAGATATCACATCTTCCCGGCAATATGTTGTAACGGTCTTTTTGTGGTTATTAGCCCGCCACATGATTAATTGTACGGTATATCATCTTTCTTCCGTGTGAGACACCCGGTATTTACTAAAGTTCTTTTGACAATTGATATACGCTTCCAAATTCTGGGGGAATGCAACACGCAGGCAGGACAGAAAGATTCGACACGTGAGAGTGTGTGGTGATTTTCACCTAAGAATTGCGAGGAAGGTTTTCTCGTTGTTGTTTGAAAACCCTTTTTTAAAAAAGGGGTAAGTTAATTATCTTTTCTTTCATCTCTTACGGGTTCGTTACTAACGATGGTCTCTTTTATCTCCAGTTTTTTATTTGGTGGTGAAAAATACGAGTAATTTCCCAAAAATAAAAGTTGCACCCGAGTTGCCCTGCGTGCTTTTTATATTTAATTGGATCTGGCTGTAGCAGTGAATGCTGGGAACAATTCAGTTTCACCGTCATCCATACGCAGGATATTATGGGAATCTATTCTGACAGTGGACTGTCAACCCAATTTGAGAATCTCTCCGGCTCCTCGTTATCGAATAATTTAATTCAGTTAAATTTGGTTGTTTTTTAATCCATTACAAAATTTATCTTTGCTTAGTAATAAAAATTAGAGTAACTTCACCAGATTTATTAAGTATCTTTTATTTTTTTTTAAAAAAAGAAGAGCTCCCTTTAATTCAATTTTCTTGTTGACCTTTATTTTTTTGTTTCTATCATTTAAAGTTTTGATAAATGCTCAATTCGGATGTAATTGATGATTATTTATTTTGTGTTTCCAGTTTTTTAATTCTTTCTTTCAGCAAGCAATTTCGATCGAATGCTGCTTCCTGCATTTTGTGGTAAGACTGATTCATTCCTTCAATTATTATCCGATTGTTAATTTTAATTTGTTTTTTATGTTTATTAAATTTCAGTACACCTAAATAATTTCAAGTTCTTTTTCAGATTTCTCATTTAATTAAATTTTTTTCTCAATTTTTTAATTTTGCAATATCGGAGTTTGTTTCTTGCAGTACTCCGATGTGTTAAATTTTTCCTTTTGTCTTGATACAACTTGAGATTATTTGTTGAGTGTGAGTACAGATAACTTGGTTTATACGTTTATATTTTACTTTGATAATTTTTGTGTCATATATTTTTGCTATTATTTTCTTATTTTTTAATGTTGCTTTGCATTTGGTTTATTCATTTTCCTGTTTAATAATTAGTCCTTTTATTACATTTTTTTGATTGCATTGTTTTTTTAAAAGTAAGGATCGTGTATTCTAAATTTTGTTTCAAATTCTGTAACTACGGTTACCTCTAGTAGTTTTTTTATTCATAATCGATTTATTGTTTTAAATTCATATAATTTTTTTTTCTATTTTAAGTATAAACTTATCGATTATTATTCCATTAAATCTTGTTTCCGTCGAAATCTGTTTTACTGGTTACTTCAAAAATAAACCTTTACTTTGTAATTTTTACCGTCCTTGTTTATTTCAATATACGTATTTGGTAAACTAATATCAGGTGTTTTATTGTAAGTATAATCTCAGCCGTCTCGCACCCAAAAGCCTACCCCCTGAGTTTAGCTGGCCTAGGACCTTGAGATCCTAGTTGTTAGTCATATTATTACTGTAACGCAGGTTTACGTTACAATGTCAATCAACGGTAGCACATACCCATTTGCAAAATTAACTCCATCGAACAGTTTTGTGTTTTTGTGCTCATTATAACTGATACATTTTTTACTTATTTGTACTTATCGTACTTTTTCCACTTTGTGTAGTTATCTATGGGCGTGTTGCAGACTAAAACGCGATCATCGCATTCTTTGTTTTGAGTTTTAATTATTGTAGAAACTTTGTGTTGCAGAACCTACGTAGAACAGAAGTTTGTTATTTTTCTTTTATTTGCAGTATTTGGTATGTTATTTTTATTTGTAATCTTGCTAGAGATAATTTATTCATTATTAGTTTATTACTAACCTCCAACTACGAGTAGCGGTTATTATGAGTTCTTGAAATGTAGTATTTCTATGTACCTAGACAATAGTAGACCTAAATGAAGTAGCCAGATGTTTCCTATTCTCGGACATGTCTTATCTTTTAGGGTGACCGGGGAAGTTCGTGATAATTTTTTAAGTGCTCTAAAATGTTGAAGACCCGCTTCAGGGGGATTCTCCATGTTTGGTTTAAAGCTTGGGAGGGTCTTTCTCCTCTCGCGACGGTTTAGGGCTCGAAAGACACCCTCCTAAGCCTCCTTGGTAGTCAGAGGGGCTCTCGTGTTTGTCTCGGAATTCGGGGGATCCCCTATGCGGTCGAAGTCGGCTTTGGAAAAACTTGCAAATTTGATGTTCTAGATTTATCTTAGTTTTTGAAAAAAGTTGTTTTAGTGAGGTTGTGAAATAAATTTGTGTCTGATTTTCAATATTAAAACATGGGGGTTAGCAAGGTTGTGTGAATAGATCTCTTGGAGCTCTGGTACTAAGCTTATAGAACGAGGTAATTTCCTACTAAGGAGTTTGCTTCTAAACAAGCTTAAAGAAGTTTAAAGATGTAATAATGTCTTTAGAGTCAGGTATGGCAAACAGTAGGAGATATAACATCACAGTCGAATATTCATTCGAACTAAGTTTTTATAGCGAAAGAAATAAGAATTTGTAAATTCTTATAAAATAATTTAAATTAATACAAAATATTTTATGCTGGATACTTTTACTACTTATAATTATTATATAATGTTCACCAAAAAGTTCATACAGATAAACACATAAATCCGATTTGTAATCAGGGCGTGCAGTGCCTGCGTATGTACATATCTTATCTTCCAAATAAACATTAACAAAGACTCTCCTTAACAGTATCAGATAAACTTTGCACCAAGCATGCTACTGTACTAAACCTCCATTTTTATTTTTTACACAAAGATAAGGAAAAGAAGATTATTAGACCGTAAAATGAGTATTGTGCAATATGTATCTAATCAATAAATGTTTTGAATTAAAGTGGATCGACTTTTATTGATTAACAAATAAGGAAAAGTGAAATAAAAGACAAAATATGAAAATCGTGGTAGACGTACAAAATCTGAAAGGAAACATTTCTTTCTCATAAGTAATTTTAAAATTCGGTGGAATAAGTCCACTTCTCGGACATTCTTTCTAGAAATTTCAAATTGGACATATAAAGGAAACCACACGATTACTTTTGATTAGGTCATTTTTAGTTCTGGAGCAAACAAGATCTGATGCGTAAACAAATTTTTCATAACTCATTCAATAAACATGTTTCCCATATGGTGCAGACTTTTTGGCGGACACTGCATACTGCAGTATTAAAAACGTGATTTTCTGGTATTATACACAAAAGAAGTGTTTTTTAATTCTCTTGGCAAGAACCAAAAAACCTGAGTAGAATCGACTTTTTGGATAATATACTCACATTTTTTATTCTATAGAGTGATCACACGAGCATGCCAAATTTCTCCAGTTAACAGAAATCCTAATTCTATCAAGACGAATATTTCAGATGACCCTGTGAGGACTGTAAATGTATTTTATTCGAAATAGAGGGTGTTAAGCTTTACATAAAATTTACGATTTTCCAATGTCTTCTAAACCTAAAAAACATTTCTTAAAACAAGTGTGCTATGCCGTTGCAAAAGTTGATCTTGATTGTTTTTGCTACTTATATAACTTATATAACAGAGCATATTACTTTTTAATGATTTTTAATAATCAAGAGCACAGATCTGACCAATAATTACATAGTGTAAATTAAAAAATTACTCTTTCATTTTTTCTGAAGAATGTAAAACTAAATTTCCTGAAATCTGCTTGTATGTTATATGCTGAAACTATTCACAGTTTATATTGTTGTAAAAAGCAATGCAAGATAAACTGCAACTTTCGGTACATGTGTTACTCTCGTATGAGACATCCCTTGGTTCTTTATTTTAGGAAAAGCAGCTAATCATTAGCACCTTGCTATGCTAATATTCTGCGATATTTTTACAAATAACAACACCCTCGAAACGGGACACCTTGTTTAAAATTCATTAAAAGTAGTTAAGTTTGTTCAAAAGACTATCCTGCGTATGAATTATTCTCGAAAGGATTATTTTACACTTACGACCTGAAAGGGAGTCGAAACGAAGAATTTCCTGTAATTCATACGGACTCTTAAAGACTGACATAGTTCCAGAAAATTCAAAATCTTTGGTTAGCCCCATAGGTGCCTCAGTCCCTTGTATCACAGATTACAAATTTAGTAAAACGTACAAAGAAAAAGAAGAAACCATGTTTCATTATCAACAAAAAAAAACTTCAGGTCTTCTCATACCTTTTATCATTTTTAATTCTGAAGCTTCAAAGTTAAGTAGCTAGATTTTCAACAGTGATGTTACTCCCTAACTGTCCTCACTCAATTAAACAAATAATGTATCTGATATTTTGCTCCATCCATTTAATCAAGCACGATAAAAGATTAACTAGAATATTTATTGTGTCTTTGTTTTCGGTAAAAATACAGTATGATTGCACCAGATTTATGTGATTGCATTATGGAAAAGTTTCGCTGTTTCCAGTGTAAGAACTATCTCTCAGTTTCTCCAATAGTTATTTTACCTGATGGGAACTCTTTATGTGGAATCTGTTTTTCGTCAAAAAAAGAAACAACATACAAAGAACTGGTTCTTGAAGATTTCTTAAAAACCCTCTCGTATCCATGCAAATTTAAAGATCGTGGATGTAAAGAACGCTTGAAGTTTGGTGAAGCACAGGACCATGAAGCAAACTGCTTTTATCATCCAATGCAGTGTCCAGTTTCATCGTCCTGTACTTGAAAAGGATCTATTAAAGAAGTGGTTAATCACTTCTCCGATAGACACTTCGCGCTCTTTGTTAAAAAGATGGCATTTAAATTAGCTGTACATAATAAAGATCAAAGTGGATTTTTATTAGCCTCCGTACGTGGTGTGAATGGAATTGTAAAGTATTACTACAACGTTAGTACTGGAAATCTACAATACCATCTATATCATTTTAATACAGATGTTCAAGAAATGAAAGTGAAGATATGACTAATAAACGATGTAGATTCGGACTATAAAATTCATTTAAAAGAGAATTCAGTCTCCCTTTTTAATAAAAGCTTCTACACAGAATTTTCAGAGATTCCAAACCCAAAAACAATAGATTTACACCATCTAGCCCCTGTTTTAAATAATCCAAATTGTATAAGAATTAATATGGATTTACACATCGTTAAGTCTCGGGAAAGCGAGCAGTTTGTTGATTATGATTTGATAAAAGATTTAAAATGCAGCATATGTCTAGGCTATTTATTGCCTCCTTTATATAAAAACCTAACCTCAGGCAAGACTATATGTTTTTATTGTCATCATCAATTCAATGAAGTGGAACCTGAATTGAATAAAGAAATAATAGAAAAAGTAACTAAAAGAAACTTTCCATGTCGTTGGAGGGGATGTAAAACTACAAAACGTGGAGTAAAACTTGTGGACCACGAACTGTCGTGTAAGCATCGAATGTTTAAGTGCCCTGTTTGCACTGACCATATGATTAAGAGGGAAGATGTTATATCCCATGTAAAAGAGCATGGAAGTTATTTGGAGGATAAGTTTGAAGAAAATATAATGCTTGGGAAAAAACATGGTTACAAGATATTTACCCTTAAAAACCATCACATCATTTATATTACGTGTGACTTTGAAAGTGGCCAATTTTCTTTTAGTTTGAATTCTGCCTATAAGTCGAAGAATGATACAACTCTTATTATACAGTTTGAACATGATCATTGCAAAGCTGATTTTAAGTTACAGATGAACCTGCCAATGAATCGCACTGTGTCAATAGAGGATTTGTCTCCTTGTTTTAAAAATAGCAAAGAAATTCGTGTAATATTTCAAATATAATGTATAGTGGTGCATTCTTTCTTCTTTTTTTTTATTTTGTAGTTACTGATTAGATTAAATATTTGAGTACAAAAATCTCTTTTCTTTTATTTTTTAATGAAGGTGCTAATTTGTGTTTGTTGTTCTGCTTGCTGAAAACAATACTGTAGGAGAAAAATAGGATCAGTTTCAGTTAATTCGTTTCTAGAGTATAGAATTCTTAAATAGAATTCAAACGATGAATTGAAGATAGCATCCTTACGGAAGGAAGTTATACACGCGTACATAAGCAAGGATAAACCAGGGCTTTAGATGATACAATTATTATAAAAATCTGACATTTGAACAAAATTTCTATAGTTGAAAAATTATTCTGTCTTCATATTCATATAGGATTTCTATAGATTTCCTGAAGAGTACTACTTTTATATCAAGTGTCTTTTTAAAAATGTACCCTTTACACCTTAGAAACAAATGAAAATATCTAAAACATCTGGGAATGCAGAGCATAACCACAACGAACTTAGTTTTGTTATTGAATTCGAGCAACAGTTTTAAGAAATTTTCAAATTTCGGCGGCCATTTTGATCATATTCCCGAAGAGATCAAAATTTATCAATTTATATAAGAAGGGCGATACTAAGATACAAAGTTAGCTTGATAATAGATGTAGCTGTGTTTGCCCAACATCGAAATCTTAAATGGTACATACCAACTTACAGTATTGTGGAGAATCACAATTGCGGTCGTTTAGCGAAAATAAAACTCAAAGCGGCCTACTTAATCCAGAGTTTACAGCACAGCGCAAAACGTCTTGTTTTAGTGATAGATAGAAACAACCTTATCCAAATGAATACTGTTCAATTATTTTTAATGTCTATTACAAATGTAAAATAGATGAACGTTACCATTTCTAAGTGAATAATATAAATAGAACTGTCAGTATAATATTAAAGCAGCAATAAAAAAACAATACAGAGAATAAAGCATTTTTGCAGTGCCTATACTTAATGCAGTGACTTAAAATTTACCTTTAATCTAAAACGTTAAACCAATCATAAAATCTGATGGTTTTATGGATATTTGTGTCAGTTTAGATTATAACAAAGCCAGTTGATTGCGAGACAAAGTACGACACCAAACAAAAAACGATCCCAAACTGAGCTCAATAATGATCTTTTCTCTGGTACAGGCGCTCTTGTTCCACTTCAAACTTGACACTTTTAAACGCCAGTTCATAAGATTGAGGTTATTAGAATTTAAACTTTAGAAAAAAGTAATTATTAATGCCTCGTTGTTGCGGATTAAAAGCGTTTTCGGAAACTTGACTTAATATTTCTGATCTGATTATACCTCGGATTATACAAATTACATGATACAGTTAGTTGAGTTAACTCGGATTATTAAAAACGGGTAAGCGACCACCACGAAATCGATTTTACAGCAGTTT
This sequence comes from Ignelater luminosus, assembly GCA_011009095.1. NCBI lineage: Eukaryota > Metazoa > Arthropoda > Insecta > Coleoptera > Elateridae > Ignelater > Ignelater luminosus. The sequence goes on from VTPC01001572.1 coordinate 110,783, forward strand.
ATAAACAATAATTGGAAAGTGATTAAATAATAAGTTCTTCTTCAACCCAAAGCCAAACAGCGTTGCCACAAGTGCCATGTATAATTCTCCACTGTGACATTGACCGCGAAAATTTAGAAATTGAAGTGGTGATAATATATATTTGAGTTTAATGTTAATAAAATCTCTGGTATATGTTTACAACCATGCATCAGATGAGAAGTAATGTTTCATTTAGCACACTTTAAAAAATAATGTCAATAAGTTGGCTCTTAATGAAGTATTGAATATGGAATGATAAGTGGCGACTGCTGCCAGGTGAGTTTACGGTCGTTGCTTGTTTTAGTTTCCGTGCGTACCACAGTTGCACCTATTGCAAGTACTTCTGATACGGACGTCGCATTAGCAGCAATACCATAAATAATAAAGATTGTAGTAATGGCCATGACAATCAGATGAGGTATGATTGTTAAATGTGATTATAAAGAATAATTCAATATTTAGTTAGAATGTTTCAGTTCGAACGAAATCGATAAGCTAGAGTTGTTTGCCACTGTTCTAAATGAGTCGATCACGCCAAAAGTGATAATCTGGAAGTTTGTGGTAGATGTCGAACTTTTATTCAAACAGATTTTCAACAGTAGTGTAGGGCATGAACCATTTAATTTACGAAAGAAGATTAGGACTTATACGTTTTTCATTTAAAATGTAAAATGGGTGGACTTGAGCAAACATTAAAAACAGACGTACTGGACAGAAGCACCAAAGATATGAATGTAAATCTAACTACAAAGCTGGCAGCGGTGTCTACAGGCATTGGTTATTCTTAGTGAGAAGAAATGATGGCAGTACTAAATATTCCATTCATGGCTCGCAAAAGCTATCAAAGATGTCATGAATCAGTAGCAGAAGTCATTTTTAAAAGTGCTTTAAAAACAATCGAAGAAGCCGGCAAAGAAGAAGCAGCTCTTGTCATTGCATCGGGCGATGTTGATGAAGGAGGTGTTCCTTTATTAACTGTTGTTACGGATGGAGCTTGGTGTAAACGCTCGTATAATGTAAATTATGATGCAGCATCAGGTGTTGTAAGTACATTACATAAGCATAAATTCGTGGGAACTATTTTAAAGACACAGTCCAATCTTCTACATGTCAATTAGGCGTGCATCATGAACAACGAACTGGAAAACTATTGCAACTATTCGGGCGTTCGAAACAAATACTGTTGTTATTGTGCTCGTGCAAAATCCCGAAATCGCAATCTGATACCAGACCACTCAGGCAGCAAAAATTTTGTGGGTTCATCTACATCATAGTTGAAGGTTTTAGAAAGAGCCTGGAGATGCACGGCCCAAAATACATTCGCATGATTGGTGACGAAGACAGCAGTGTATGCAGACGGTTACTGGAAACACGACCATATGAAAAATTATTATTGATAGAAAAGGTGAAATGCAAAAATCGTCTTCTAAGAAATTTATGTAGTAGATTGCGAGACATCACTGGTAATTGGTGCTTTTAAGTTTATTATTCTTGATTAATTGTAATGCACTTAAATAAATTTTAGGGCGTAAGAAGAGTAACTCGAAAAGTTGATCCGTTGCTCCAAAGCTAAGGAAGTTGCTAAGTGATACTATACGACGAATTCGCACGGCTGTAAATAAAGCTACACTGCATCACCTAGGAAAACAGTCTTCATTTGCAGCTAAAAGTTCTGTTTTAAGAACGAATATAATGAATATTCCTTCACGTGTGTTCGGATAGCATGCAAAATGTGCTGAGATTAAGTATTATAATGTGAACCATCGCCGGAAGAATATAGTTAAGTTCCTGAAATGCTGAACTGTGGATTGTATCAGGACATACAGATCAGTCTACACCATTTAATACAAAATATACCATCACTTCTGCTAGATATGGATACGAATACGGCAAAACATTACAATTCCATAGTTTGTAAGTTTACAGGAGGAAAAGGAGTAAACTATTTTGGAAATACTTCTTACAAATCAAGATGTGAAGCAGCGGCGATCTCATTTAATGCTCATTTCATAAAGTTACACATAAAGCCTTCACACGTACTAGTCCGCGTGCTCATAAACGAAGATATGTGGAAAAATTAATAAGTAGAAGGGTCTTATTTAAAAAAGACAAATTCTGAATAAAAAAGCCGGTAAATATAGAGCGCGGCAAAAGAATATTGCTCCACCAGACATGGATTACGGCCTTGTAGACACAAACTCCAAGATATGAGCGACATGGGCGCAAAAGAATTAATTCAAGAACCAGTAGAATTACGATATCTAACTTCGGGATTATTTGTAAAATGCGACAATCGACGTCGTGTCAAAATATTGTAAAGAGCCTTCTTCACAGTAATTTCACAGGCAACACACCAAATATGGGTTAGGACACGAACCGTTTACATTACACCAATTCCGAGAGGAATTTTCGGTTTATGTGGAATCTTGTGGACTTTCTGTCGATCTTAATAATAGTTTTTTGGCCGCTAGTCCAGACGGAATAGTAACAGAAATGTAACTAGAGAGAAAAATACATTTAATTCAATCAATACATTTCTGTCTCTAGTTCACGAACGGCTAGGTCGATTTTAATTTTTAAACTGATGTAAAAGATTGAGAATCTTATACCCTAAAATGATATATCACACATGGGGTAGTGCTATTTAAAATTTCGTGGGGTGGTGGTTGTAGGGAGGGTGAAAGTTTCCCAACTGATTGGAATAGGTTATTAAATGTCCCCCCCCCCCCAAGACAAAATCGACGTGTTTCAGCGATTTTTGATAATTCTACTAATTAAAGGGTTATTCAAGGTAGGAAGTTTTCAAATAAAAGCTCTGTATAATCGGTATAAAGAGATCGAGAATCTTAAGAGAGATCGAGGACTAATAGGGATATTTACTAAGCTTTTCGCAACAATGCGATTCATACGTTTACTAGCGTTAAATTTAACGTTTCGCAGTTGGTTATTGTCCAGATTTCACTCTTATAATACCAACGCGCGCCGTACACTCAACATAACGAGAAAGTCGTTTATAGACAACGTAAACTCGGTAAACCACTCAAGTAGCGAAGTGGTGAAAAGCCTATTTACAAAATTCGCTTTACATGAATAATAAGCAGCGAATCTTCCACAAAGAACAAAGTTAGATTATGTGTTACCAGTATCTGGATCTAATCCCAAATTGTATCCAAACACATTCACTCTTATTACACTGATCACTTAAAGGGGCTTTACACTTACACTTACACTTATACAGGTGCTGAAGATGGTCCCCACACACACATACGTTCCCAACGACGATTAAATCTGACGAAGACAGCAAGTTGCGTTATTATAACAAGCGAGTCGGCGAAGTATTTTTTGAGCGACAGGGGTCTAAACCCTAGGTACTAGAATCGTGATAGACACAGGTAACTTGAGGTAGTCGAGAAACTCGGAAAACGACGAAAGAAGTTAATATTTCGGGTGTCTGAAATTGCTGCGGTGTTCGGTTGAAATTATCCGTAGAGTAAACGACAGTTCATACCGAAGTAAAGATAACTTGAAGTGATGCGTCTTGAATTTCCAAAGGATATCGTCGATTTTGAATTAGGAAAACTGAAAAGTCACACCGCGGTTTACACTCAGGACGGCAAACATTTTAGTCCTCGAATAGATACAAACGACAAACTCGAAATGTATCTCGGAATGCGGAAATCCGCCGGAAATCGGACTTATGATTTTATTGGTTATTTGAAAAATCAGATCATGGAATTAACCAATAGAGAAAAATGGAATGGGGTGGGAACGCTAAGCATTAGCCTGATACAACTAACAACACCTGCAATCGTAGATCAGATTACAGTTTCTCGAAATGACATTTTTATAGTCCATGTTGAGATAAATTCTCTGGTTTGCCTCGTAAGATTACGATTTTTAGAGAGAAAAATAAATTCAAAAGTACATTAATACCACTCGAACAAAGAAACGGAGGTAATTAATGTTTTGTTTTTAAATAAGATGAGTTGTTTGATTTGTATTTCACAAGGGAAATGATTTTACATGTTACTTCGCCTGCTACACATGATTGCACGTGTTCAGATATCGGAATAAAATTCATTTCGATAAGATATTTTTGCTGTGGCTAGATAAAGGACTTAGTATATTCAGGGGACGAAATGTATTCTTTGTGGAAATACAACGCATTTATACATAAAGGGAACGATAAAAAATGTATTCCTATAAATACAAAATTCTACGATACGAGACTACCAAATGAACTTTTCGTTAGATACAATAATTCTCAGATACTCTTAACAAGGTGCATACATTTTCAAATGATCTTAATAAACTTTATTGTAAAAAATATTGTTGTTTCTGAGAGCCGTCTTTGAAATAACGCTTCGAACCGCGGTGACTATTTATAATGTAGCTTTATAACTTATTTCAATGTTATTATTAAATATAAACAAAAATATTGTTTTCATATTACAAAGTAAAAGAAAACAATAATAAGTATGAAAAGCTAACCCAAAATTCAAATCTATGGTAATGCAAGAAAATCTTTAGTTGGAAACTATTTTAATTTGATTTGCTTTGCTTTGATTTATCATTATCAATATTACTTATGAGGTAGTCCTGCGCACTATAGAATGCCTTCCTAAGAAGGTAGCTTTTTATTGAGGTCTTAAATTGAGTTATGCTCATATTTTTATTCTTTCAGGTAATACCTTGAAACATTTTATTGCAAGGTGATTTTTGCTGTTGTGAGATTTATTTAAACGATAGAAGTTAGGATAAATTTTTGAATTGTTCCTAGTGTTGTGACTATCTATTTGGTTGTGCATTCTGTAGTCTGCAAGATTCTCTTTGACAAAAAGCACACAGTACAAGATATATAGACAGGGTAATGTCAAGATTTTTAATGTGATAAACGTTTGAATGCAATCATCTCGATAGCAAAGTCCACCAATTATGCGGATGGCACGTCTCTGTAAAATGAAAATTCTGTTTGAAGCAGGTGCATGGCCCCAGACTAATAAGGCATGGGTAATTTTCCTTTCAAATACAGCATGGTAAGTCGTTAGTAAAACATCCAGTGATACTTCGTTAACAAATTTATCAGAAGGTAAACAATCTTTGACAAACCGTTTGCCACATGGTTAACATGCTGAATCCAGCTTAATTTTGGGTCCATCATTACCCCTAAGAACTTAACTTCAGTGGAATTGTCAAACCTGTTTGACCCTGTCATTCGCTGGGTTTTATTGCCGTTTAATTCAAGTTTGTTTACACCAAACCAGGATTTCGCTCGATTAAAAGCTTGTTCGGATTTATCATAAACACCTAAAGGATCAGTGTCGGAGACAGACTTTGTCGTGTCATCTGCAAATAATGTTAGTTTGCAACAATTTGTGGGCGCAGTTGCCATGTCGTTCAAGTAGATCAAGAAAAGAATTGGTGTTAAGACGGAGCCCTGTGGTACTCCACGTTTGATAAGTAATGGAGATGATATAACATTATGAAATTCAACAGCTTGTTCTCTTACTGAAAGATACGATGTACTCGTAATAAGTGAAACACTGTTATCATCAAACTTAGAGTATCGAAGTTTGGGGATTAATATCGGAGGCGCAGTTGAAGGCTTTTGTTAGATCGCATTGCACTGCCATAACACATTCGAAATTCACAAAAAGTCAAAACAATTGAGTATATATACTCAACAAAGTCAAGAATGGTCTTGGTAATTGACTGGCCTTTTCTGAAGCCAAACTGGCTACTATTTAGCAGGCCATTTTGTCCAAGGTGGATAGTTATGCGTTTTTTTAAAGATTGTTTCAAATATTTTTGATACAATTGGTACTATGGAGATAGGACGATAATTTGACAATTGCTTTGGGTTCTCTTTTCTAAAAATGCATATAACTCTTGAAGTTTTCAGTGAGGTTTGGGAATGTCGCCTTAATTATGCATTTATTAATTACTTTTGTAACATAGATGATGCCAACTACATATTTAATTAAGTTTACAGTAAGACCATAATCATCTCTGCTGTTATTTTTTGTCATATTAATTATGATTTCTTTAACTTCAGCAAGAATAGCCCGTTCGAAAGTCAAATTGTTAATCTTGAAACTATCAGTTTGAGATTAACTCCCGCTCACGTTACTTGGCACTTGCTGATTTAAAGTACTAAGAATCTCTATGGCTATGTTGGTGAAATAAGAATTTAATTCTTCGGCAGTTAAGTGTGGACTGTCGCTTTTTATTTGATTGCTGCGATACTTGTCAACTATTGACCATGCTGCCCCACACTTATTTGCCGATGAGTTTATAAAATTGTCGTTACTTCTAACCTTGGCCTCTCTTATTGCCTTCGTGTACTGTCTTTTACAAGTCGTTAATAGACTTTTTGTTCATCACATGGATACATTTCATGTAATTCGTCATTGAACCAATGGTTTTTACTAGATGTTTCGATTTTATCTTCTTGTATACTCTTCTCTGGAAAAGCAATCTCAATTGCATTTGTCAATAAATTGTGAAATATATGTATTAAATTTGGTTTCGATGTTGATATTACTATCTACAAAAGTCCATCAGCCAGTTTGTTGTAAGAAATCGCAAAATTTGAATAACGATCCGGGGCCAATGGCCTGATAATACCCTCTATGACTCGAATTTTTTTTTCTGTTTGTTACAATTCCATAACTAAGGCTAAATGAAATGGTCTGACTAGTTACATAGGTTCAACTACATAGGATGTAAACTCATGCATTTTAACATTTGTGAAAATGTTATCAATACAAATAGCATTTCTTGTTGCTTCAAATATACATTGATTTAGTCCAAATAGTGAGCATATCTCAATGAGGGTAATATTGTTAATTTCTGACGTATTGAATCTAAAATTAAAAGCTCCTAGCACAACTACCTTAAGATTCTCTTTTAACGTTATGATATCAAAAACAAAATATAATATTTCCAAGAATTTACCTATTTAAAAAATGATTACTCTGTTTTCATGCTTTTATTTCTGCCTTCGCAAAGTAAGCTCAGGTAATAAGTGGTAGTATACCGTACAGCAGCAGTCCCCAACTCTATGCCCGCGGGTACCATGGCGCCCGGCGACCGTTTTACATGTGCCGCCGCTGTACGACCACGATCAAAAGAATTAAGTTGTCAATAAAATTTTAGGTAAAAATGTTTGAAATTTTATTATTGCTTAGTAATTTACTAGAATTAAATAAATATAGGCGTATTTGTTTGAAAATAATTGTTTATTTTTATTATAACATTTTAACAATATATTTCTTCTATCAATCTTAATGCACCGTAGTATACAGCCAGAAAAAGATTGTATGACAGTGTTGGTCAAACCGCTCCACTGTATGTAATATTAACGACTAACATGAGTGGTGGGGGTAACTGGTAGTGAAGTCGAATACAGCGCGACCAACCTCAGAAAAGCTCTGAGTAGGCGTGTACGGGGAAGATACATGTTGACCAAGTACATTCACATCCAAGAACCTTTCGATGGAAAATTTAAATAAAACTAAACATTACCAAGAACATGTAATGGATTTAAGGCAGCTAGTGTATCACTTAAACCAAAAGTAAGAAAGAAGAAAATAAATTAACTAAAATCAACCCTGTATGCCCAACAGTCGGTTTTTACTAGGCCTGTGGTAAAATCTAAAAATCCCACTCTTCCTTCTTTCAAAATTTCTCACATGCTCTCAAAGAACAAAAAGCCTTTCCAGGATGGGAGTTGTTAACAGAAACATTTCTGACTGGCGCCAGTTTGCTTATTTGAGGGATTTTCTAACAAACGGGAGATTATGTCAGCAATACACGAATTACAATTGTCGGATAACACCGTCACAAGAAGAATACATGCCATTTCAAAAGACATAAAAACTCAGTTAAAAAATGACTTGGAAATATGTGACTGGTTCTTACTACAATACAAGTCTGCAGATATATCAGACACAGCACAGTTAGCGGTTATAGTGAGAATAGTATTTAGTAACTTTACTGTAAAAGAATATCTACTGAAAATATTACCCATGAAAGGACGAACAACAGATGAGGAAATCTATAAAAAGTCGGTAGTTATGCCTCTGCACAAGCTGTCGGTGATAACTACTGATGGGGCACCAGCAGTGGCTGTGTTTTACTTGAGAGCTTATTGTAGAACTGGAAAATGCCATTTTGCTATTTTTTTTCTTGTGGATCAGTTATATATTGAAACAATTATTGCTTGATGTATTAAAGAAATTAATAGCTGTAGTACGTAATCCTACGATGATCATTTGTGACACCTACAGTTAATGAAAAGAAAAAGTTGATTGAAATGATGTGGTTTCAACACATGCAATTGATAAGAAAAGTTTACTAGCACGATAGATGATAAAAATCACAGATCATCATATTAACCCGACTAATTTTCAAAAAATTTACATTAAAAAACTACCACCTTCTTTATGCCACATCTCGGATGTAAAACAGTTGACAATCGTTTGGGGATAATTATGATATTCTAAGTATAAAATCCTAGAAGTTACTCCTTTACGATTATTTCGTACCTTTAGCTGTATTCAAAATAAATTGAATTTAAGGTTGGGATATTCCTATATAAAAACGCCATAAGGAAGTACCCCTACTTTATTCGAACATATCTCAAAAAATAATTGATCCCTGACTATCAAATATACCTTGAAATAAAGAAGAGACTTTGAGAATTATGCATAGGCCATTTTAAAATGTGAGAAGTCACAGATTTTTTGAAAAACCTAATTAAAAAATCAGTAGTTTGAATCAGTGATAAATTGACTGAAAATTAGTTAATTTAGACCATATACGGGTTGTCATAGCAATATAAAGTATCTATGCATAAATTAAACACCACGCTTTACGAGTTCTGAAAATACCACGCCCAATAATAAGCTAATCTAGGTGTATTGTGCGAATAAAAAAATACGACAGAAATTAATAGATTTAGAAATGGCGGTGAAAAATACAGACAGGTAATTTGTTTTGGGGGTTGAAAGC
>VTPC01001572.1:119918-154256 GCA_011009095.1 Ignelater luminosus
TGCTTCCCGTAAAGTCTGGTCATAGGTTCTTTTTAAACAGAAAAAAAGAAGTGTATATCTTTTGTTTAGAAAACAGGTTATTATAGTTTTCGTTCATAATAGCAAAGAGCACGCTAAATTTAACATAACGGTAGTAGTAGTAGTGTGAAATAACTCAATAGATACAAATAACACAGTCCCATATACCTCATCTTCTTTGTCTGGCCGGTACCGACTAGGTATGCGATAGATAGGTTCTATTATACAATAATTTTAACTTTCTTCCAAGAAAACTTTTTCTAATTATAAATATAGTTTGTACACTGATAATTATATTTTTTTTAATATTATAAGGAAATAAAAAAACACTAAACCCATATGCATATCTTTGATTACGTATTTGTATTTCCATCTCTTTTTTCGTCCTCAAGTATGCTACATCCAGAAGTTATACATAATCAAAGATGTGCAAATGGTTTGTGCTTTTTCACTTTCTTATGATATGTAAAACAGAGACAAAGGGACTAAGAGAGTACTGTACCCTTTTCTGCTGTTCTATCACAACCTCCCTTTACTACTCCCACAACTATATTTTAAAAATTCAGTACTTAGTGGTAATATGAGTAAGATAAAAGCTTACATTTAATTTACATTAAACGCAACAAAATAAAAAAATTCAAAAGTGTATTCATACTTAGTTAAAATTTCCCTCTTCATTCTGTCATTTAATAAGTATCTATTTTTCTTTTCTAACCCGGGAAATTTAAATTTTAAATTGAAGTACCACAATACTTAAGTCTTCACGCCTATTATCAAGCTAGTCGTCTATTATTTAATCTAAAGTAGCTACAAAAATAACCAACTGCACAAACGCACGTACTACCTTAATTTCTCACAACTGTGGCTCAATATGTAAAAAGTATTATTCTGTCAAAATATTTAGAAATCGTTTGCGCTCGGAGTTTGAACAATAAACAGTTCAGGAGTCAGGGCTTAGGACCAAAGTTTTGGAAAGTTAATTTTAATACCCCTATCCTTGAGTATTGGCATGACTACGAAACGCTGGATAATTGAATTATTCGTAACAACTTGTAAAGAGAAAACACTCACTAAATAAGAAAAAAGAAAAAAGAAATTTGAAGCACGAGGCGCAAGCCAAGCGTGACAGTACACTTGTACTTATAGAAAAAGGCAATAACCAATTAAAGAAAAAGCCTACAGACCATTATTCATGATAAATAAATTTAGAAAATTGCTAAAAAGACTAATAGCAGCCAGAGTAGAGGAAGAGATGAGAGATAAAGAAGATCTCTCAGACAGACAGTTCAGATATAGAAGAGGGAAATCCACGGTCGATGCCCTAAAGACAGTACAAAGAATAGTCGAAGAAGCTAATGACGGCGACTATAAATACAGAGATGCATGCGAGGTATTGTAGAGGAATCAAGGCGTTGGAAAATAAGTCCTTACCTCATTAAAATAATATGTAATTATTTCACCAACAGAAAACTGAACATCAGTGAGAAGCGGCAAAAAGATGTAACATGCAGAGTACCGCAGAGATCGGTGCTAGGCTCGCTACTCTGGAACGTATAGTATGACGCGGTCTTAAAAATTAGAGTACAGTAAGGAGTGACCCTACTTGCCTTTGAGGACGACCTGGCAGTTGTAGCAAGGGCAAGAACAAAAAAAGATTTGGAAACGAAAATTAGTCATACCAGTCTGCTTATTCGTGATTAGATAAAGACAAGAGAACTACGGCTCAAACCAAGGAAAACAGAAGCAGTTCTCTTGGATGGTAGAAGAAAGGTTACACTACTGAATGTAGAAAATGAACAACATACGCACATTCAAACGAGTGAAACAATAAAATATCTTGGAATACAGTTCAGTAGGAAGATGACAATAATGAGCCACATAAAGAAAGCCACAGAAAAAGCTGCAAAAGCGGCAATAGCATTAGACAGAATAATGTCAAACAGAGGAGCTGCGCTGAGAAGCAGAAGAGTACTAGCCTCGGTAGTACAGTCCATATTACTATAAGTGGCGCCGCTATAGCAACGAGCGATGGAAAAAAAATACAGAGATGCTAAAGTAGAATACTATTAAAAATCTGTTCAGCGTATAGAACACAGGCACTACAAGTACATGGCAAACGAAAGAACACTGAGATACGAGAAGAGAGAAACCGATATCAATAGAACAATAAAAGAAAACACTGCAAATGCGCGGCAGGCTCGATGGACAAGTCAAACGTGAAAAACGGAGTGGACAAAAAAGCTAATACCAAACGTCAAGGATTGGGCAAAAAGAAAACATGGAGAGGTGGATTATTTCCTCACACAAATACTGACGGGGAATGGATGCTTCGCGGCGTACTTAAAAAATCCAAAAGAATGGAGCACGATACGTGCTGGTCCTGCCCACAAGTAGATACGGCAGAGCACACACTATTCCAATATGTAAGATGGGATAACCAGAGAAGAATCATAGAACATATAACCAAAGAACAAGTAACAAATGGGACTACATCACAGCGGAATTACGAAACATAATTAAGACCAAGAAAGAAGAAAGGATGAGGCAAAACTCCACAACCTAATTATGTAGATAGAGTAACATCAATAGAAGACACTAGAAATAACAATGGACGAGTGTTGCGAAGTAATGCGGCAGCGGTTCCGTACCGTATAACACCAAAAAATAATGTCTGTCAGTTAAGTAATTGACCATTAAAAACTTTTTAAAGTGCAGAGTGAGAAAGTGTCCGTGCAATAAGCTTTTGCTGATCTAAAGGTCTTCGGCATACTTTCAAGTTGTTCTAAGGTTTCGTTTATGCCCTTAGAAACTGTTAGAACACCATATGAATATACCATAGCAAATGTAAGTCTTAATCACCCTAGGATTCCATCAATGGCCTTCTGGAATACGGCTTACGCATTGGTTAACCCAAATGGAACTCTTTTATATTGGTAATGACCATGTGGAATTATAAACGCAGTGTATGAACGACTTTCCTTTTCTCTTCGCAACTGGAAATAACTAGATTTTATGTCTGACGTCGTAAAGCATGTATTACCTGCCAATCTTTCCAGTTTATGGTCTATGCGCTAGTGTATGTATAATGATGTGTCTCAGTGACAGAATCTACTTTTGGGCATATACTCGTATTAGTTACCTTAATAAGCGACCTTACAAAAAAAAGCTGATGCTGACTGACAAGTCATAAAGCAAGGCAATGCTGAATCTTACACCGACTTACCTATTGATATGAAATAAACAAGAAAATCTAAAAATTGGATCATTAAACATAGATTTTTTTAGAATTTGTTCAAAGATAAATAAATAAATACACATTTTAGAATTCTGATTTACCATCATGATAAAGCATACGACCTAACCAACATAATAATAGCGAACAATAAATAATGTAACAAACAAATAACCAAGATATAAATATATGAAATTCATTTAATACAACAGGCCAATTTTAATCTGAGTTTATTGATAAGAAAGTAATAATAAAATTGTGACCCACTGCTTTTCAAGAAATCTCAAACAGAACCAACTAATTTTTAAAATACAAATTCTAAATTATTATGATTTGAACTTTCAAATCAAGGACTGTTACAAAAACGAAACCAACAGAAGTGAAATATTAGAATAAAGCCATAAAGGAGTTTCTAATAGGTCTTCACAAATCTCTTAATTTATAACCTCTTTTGTTCACTTATATTTCAGTTCTACCTGCTGTTCTTCTCGTATGCTTCGGCGTTATCGCAAAAATGGAAATATTCTTCTCATGGTATTAAATACAACCCTTAAAGAATCTAACAGGAATGTTGTTAAACAGATTTCTACAACTGCAGTTTTAAATTTAGAATAGTATTTCTGCTAGTTAAAAGGGTTCAGCATCTCCCGTCGCAAAATTCGCTTTCCTTATTTAAAGGTACTTTTCCTTTTACAATATCCCAACCTTAAGATTTCGGAAGAAAACAGTTTTTTCTTGATATCTGGTAGGTTAGGAGAAATCTGTCCGGTTTGTCAACCGTTTCCATATGTACCAGGTGCATACCTATGAAATGAGACTTTCAGCTATTAGACCACAGATGTCGCTAGGAGTATTTTTAAACTGTCCCAAATGTCTTATTTTTTTCGTCTGTCATCTGTCAACAATATTCAATTCATTGTTTGTGATGTTTCATACAACAACGCATTTTTTTCGCTCTTAAAAATGTCGAATTTCGTGCCTTCAAACTACGATTTGCGGACATCGTTGATTTTCTGTTATCAATTAAAGAAAAACGCTTCTCAAGCTCATCAAATGCTTATAGAAGCTTACGGTGGATATGCTCTAAGCAGAGCACAGTGCTTCAGGTGGTTTGAAAAATTCCGAAGTGGTGATTTTAGCGTGGAGAACGAGGAACGTGGCCGGCCACCGAAAAAGTTTGAGGACACCGAATTGCAAGCATTGTTGAATGAAGATGATGGTCAAACGCAAGAAATGATGGCAGAGCAGTTGGGAGTGACCCAAAAAACCATTTGCAAACGTTTGAAAGACATGGACATGATTTTAAAGGTCGGAAGATGGGTGCCGCATGAACTGACTGAAAGGCAGCAAGAGAACCGAAAAACCACTTGTGAAATGCTGCTCTCCCGGTTCAAAAGGAAGTCTTTTTTTGCATCGAATCGTTACGGGTGTATTTCTCCAATCCCAAGCGTAAACGATCGTATGGTCCGCCCGGCCACAAGCCAAAATCAACGGCCAAACCAAATCGCTTCGGCCGCAAGGCAATGTTGTGTGTTTTCTGGGATCAGCATGGTATGATTTGGTACGAGCTATTAAAACCAGGTGAAACAGTTGACGGTGCACGCTACCAACGACAATTGGCCGATTTGAACAGCGCTATACACCGAAAGCGCCCAGAATATGCCGATCGGCGTCACAAAGTAATTTTTCTTGATGACAATGCACCACCACATCGAACAAGAGCGACCCGGGAATTGGTGGAGACGTACGATTGGGAACCGCTGGTGCATGCGGCTTACTCACCAGACTTGGCGCCTTCCGATTATCATTTGTTTGCATCGATGGGCCACGCACTTTCCGAGCAGCGCTTCAATTCTCACGAAGAAGCCAAAAAATGGCTCGATGATTGGTTTGCGGCCAAAGACGGCCAATTTTTTTGGCGCGGCATTCACAAATTGCCTGAGAGATGGGTAAAATGTATCGCTAGCGATGGCTATTATTTTGAAGATTAAATTTGTAACCATTTTTTGTTAATAAACGTTTAAAATTGAAAAAAAAAGTCTCATTTCATAGGTATACACCTATGTACTCCTCATGAGCAAACTGTTTGTCCATTTAACCGACTTTGTATCTCTTACGTGTCATCGCTGGATGCTGCTCGATCCGAGCAGCGGCTTTTAGACTCTTGGCGTCTCTAAGCCTGATGGGGTTGGAGTTGATTTGTGGAGTGAGCCAGAACGGGCGTCTCGTCCGCGGTGTTGGATGGAGATGTTCCGTGGGTTGTCATTGGCAGTGTTGATGGATGGCGGCGTTGGCAAGGCAGTAGAGTCGGCGTGGGAGGCGAGAGGGCTGCTTCCGTGTCTCCTGAAGACGGCGTTGATTGGTGGTGATGGGCCAGGGCTGCTGGAGTTGGATGTTTGTTTAATGTTGCGGGCGACGGCGACGGCGTGGACGGTGCGGCAGCAGGAGTGCGAGCGATGCATTGAGGGATAGTGGTTGTGGATTTTTTTTTGATAGTTGGAGTTTGGAAGTAACGTGATGTGGTTAGGTAATTTGAATGATTGAGGTTTAAATGATTTGAATGAATAGGAATGGGTAGGTTATGGTGGTAAAACGGTTTTTCTCAGAACCACAACCCCCCGCAGTTCGCGCTGCGGGAGGATTTGAAAGGATTAAGGATGGGATGAGGAAAGGAATTAACCAAGGGGTGACGGATCGAAGATGAATTTCAGCAGCGGTGGTGTTGTTTTCCGGGGAGCCTCGGGCCTGGATCGCAACGGTGGAGTCGGAGATGAGTGCTGGTGCCTGCCCCCCCCCCCCTAGAGCAGGATTAGCGGAACAGGCTGAGAAATTGATGTTGGTGGCTGCCGGGCCTGTGCCCCGAGACCTGACACAGGTTGCCGGCCGCTGGATGTGGGGCCAACTACTGCCCGACCTTCCAACCAGGCGAGTTGGCGTTGGTGGGGGTTCGCTGCTTACTGTTCATCTTCGATGCATCACCCAAAGGACCGAGACCGGGTCGACTGCACCGCTGCTCACTCGAAGCTGGAATCCGTATCTCTTACGGTTTAAAAGATCCTAATGAAGGCCATCTCCCACCTAACACCCTGTGAACTACAATATAACTGTCTTACGTTAGAAACTTGCTCAGCTGTTTATGTTGCAGGCTACTTAATTTCGTTTTTACTCAAGAAAGGAAAGTGTGAAAAATGTAGAGTAAATCTAGTAGCGGGAAATGACGAAAATTAACGACAACGAATTACTCATGCTCATTAGAGACTATGGTAATAAAGATTCTGTGATAAACTTTTTAAAGAGACCTACACCGCAATTCTCAGCTTATATCTCAAACCTTTTGCACTCATTCAATGAGACGTTTAAAAAATTCAAACGTGAATATAACATTCCTTCAAAAATGAAGCCAGTGTTGATGAAAACAGATGGTGTTTCTCAAATTTTTCCTTTTGAATGCTTAAACCACAATACAATAATCATCGATCAACTAATCAAAATAAGACTCTTTAGGCAATTGAAATGGACGGTTGAAAATCGTAATTTACAACAAAAAAACTGTGAAACTAATAGAATAGTTAGAACTCGTTCTAGCTGAAGTATATCTTTGCTCTGTTGATTATTTTTGTTTTTCCCTTTTTAAATATTTTGTGTGATGCTATTATTGTACCTAAGTAACTTTCTGTTTATTTTAAGTATAACATGGAAATAATTTAAAAAATATTGAAATTCAAAGTTTGAAGTAGTGTGGTTGTCACATCTTTACTGATATCATTCTTAAATTGACTAATGTTTTTTGAATTAAAAACCATAGCTTCAGATTTTTTCTATTTTATTTTTATCTGTATTCAATAAAATTATTAATTAGGTTTAGTCGATAATTTGCACAAATTTGAATGAAGAATCAAATACATCTCTGACGCTTACAGTTGAAAAAAATCTGTCTGCTCAAAAGTTTTCATTTCGATATAAATTGTTTTAAAAAAGTTTACTACACATAGACTTTGATTGATTATAGGTACTGCGGAAACAGAATTTGTGATATTGCTTATGCGATTATACTCTAAAAGTTCTTCCTTTGGAAAATGTTTGTTATATTCTATTCCAATTAATATTCTCTTTTAATTGTTACTTGTGCGGTTTAGTAGTGCAGATAATGATTAAATAGACAAAATTCTTGAAAAAAACTACACCAAAAATAGTATAAACTGGACACTGATAAATAACTAATAATTTTATAACAACTTTCCCAAGCACGTTTCTATTAGGACGACGGGTTCCGACTATTACCAACTGGCTTCGGAAAACTGTGACATAAGCCTTTGTTATATCATAATTCTATTTTTATCGACTCTTCTTCTGTTGTTTCCTTCGCATTATTTTTTATATTGTCCGCAATTGCCAATATTCGGTATTCTGATTCGTAATATTGGGGAAATTTAAAAATCCCGCCTTAACATCTTAGAAGAAATTGCGACTTGGCAACGGTGTACAGCGAAAGCACAGATTAAATAAAGGTCAGATATTTCACTCTCTGTCTCTGCACAGTTACATTTGCAGCTCTGGGAGTTTACCACGCCTACTCTTTTAAGCGCATTTTATGAAAAGTGCATACCAAGCTGTGCTGCTTGCGCAGTACATGTCAAAATAGCAAGCTCTTGGAGTTGCTTTGAGAGAGAGAACAATAGAATCCACAAGTTTGTTGAAGTAAAATATCTGACCTTTATTTAATTTGTTGCGAAAGTTCAGTTGTTCCTCGAAAAAAAGTCCTTAAGCAAACGCATTAGATTTCGCATCTTTCCCGCAATATGTCAATCAACGGTAGCACTCACTCATTTGCAAAATTAACTCGATAGAATAGTTTTGCGTTTCTGCGCTGATGATAACTGATATATTTTTTACTTATTTGTACTTATCGCACTTTTTCCACTTTGTACAATTATCTATGGGTGTGTTGTAGATTAAAACGCGATCAACGCATTCTTTGTTCTGTATTTTGATTATTGTAGAAAGGTTGTGTTGTCGAACCTACGTAGAGCGAAGGTTTGTTATTTTTCTTTTATTTGCAATATTTGGTATGTTATTTTTATTTATAATCTTGCTAGAGATAATTTATTCATTATTAGTTTATAACTAACCTCAAACTGTGAGTAGAGATTATTATGAGTTCTTGAAATGTAGTATTTCTATGTACCTAGACAACAGTACAGTAGACCTAAATAAGGTTACCAGATGTTTCCTGTTCTCGGGCATGTCTTATCTCTTAGGATGACCGGGGAAGTCCGGAATAATTTTTATGTCCTACCTTTTAGGGGAACCGGGGAAGTCCGGGATAGGTTTTTTTAAGTGCTCTAAACCTTAGCTTCAGGGGGATTCCCCAAGGTTGGTTTAAAGCCAGGGAGGTGACTTCCGGCTTTTGTCAACTGGATTTAGAAAACTATGATAATGTTTCATAATTATCAAAACTGTTGTTATATCATAATTCTATTCCTATCGATTCTTTGTCTGTTGTTTCGTTAATATATTTTTCATATTGGTTAACAATTGCAAACTTTAAAAATCCCGTCTTATCATCTTAGAAGAAATTGCGGCTTGGCAACGGTGTGCATCAAAAGATCAGTTATCGCTATATATTTCTAGACGTGTCGAAAAATACCGCTGGTGGCAGCATATTCCCGAATTCTGGTGTTAAGGCAAGGGGAAGTGGAGAGTGTGTTGCGAGGTAATACTAGTAAGTTCCCAAACAAACGCATTAGGTTCCGCATCTTCCCTGAAATATGTCAGTCAACGGTAGCACACACCATTTGCAAAATGAACTCAATCAAACAGTTTTGTGTTTGTGCGCTGATGAGTCACGCTGCCTTCTCTAACTGATACATTTTTTACTTATTTGTACTTATCGCACTCATTCCACTTTATGTCGTTATCTATCAACGCATTCTTTGTCTTGTGTTTTATTGTAGAAACTTTGTGTTGCAGAAGCTACGTAGAGCAGAAGTTTATTATTTTTATTTTCTTTGCAATATTTGGTAGGTTATTTTTATTTGTAATCTTGCTAGAGATAATTTATTCATTATTAGTTTATTACTAACTTCCAACTAGGACTAGAGATTATTATGAGTTCTTGAAATGTAGTATTTATATGTAGCTAGACAGTAGTAGACCTAAATAAAGTTGCCAGATGTTTCCTATTCTGGGACATGTCTTATCTCTTAGGGTGCCCGGGGAAGTTCGGGATAGTTTTTCAAGTGTTCTAAAATGTTGAACTTCAGCTTCAAGGAGATTCTTCATGTTTGGTTTAAAACTCGGGAGGGTCTGACTCCCCTCGCGACGGTTTAGGGCTCAGGGGATGCCCTCCTAAGCCTCGTTGGTAGTCAGGGAAGCTCTTACGTTTGTTTCGAAATTCGAGGGATCCCCCATGTGCTCGGAGTCGGTTTTGAAAGAACTTGCAAATTTGATGTTCTAGATTTATCCTAGTTTTTGAAAAAAGTTGTTTTAGTTAGGTGTGAAAAAATCTGTGTCTGATTTTCGATGTTAAAACATTGGGGGGTCAGCAGGGATGTGCAAATAGGTCTTTTGCAGCTCTGGTACTGAAGTTATACAAGAAGCTCATTTTCTACTAAAGAGTTTAGTTCTAAACAAGCTTAAAGGAAATTAAAAATGTAACAATGCTTTCAGGCTTAGGTGTGGAAAACAGTAAGACATATATATCACAAACGAATATGCGTTTTTATAGCGAAAGAAATAATAATTTGTTAATTCTTATAAAATAATTTAAATTAATACAAAAATTTTTATGCTGGATACTTTAAGTACTTATAATTATTACACGGTGTTCGCCAGAAGGTTCATACAGATAAACACATAAATCCGATTTGTAATCAGGGCGTGCAGTGCATGCGTATGTACATATCTTATCGTATCTTCCTAATAAACATTAACAAAGACTTTTGTTAACAGTATCGGATAAACTTTGCACTAAGCGTGCTACTCTACTAAAGCTCCATTTTTATTTTTTACATAAAGATAAGGAAAAGAAGATTATTTAGACCGTAAAATGAGTATTGTGCAATACGTATCTAATCAATAAGTGTTTTGAATTAGAGTGGATCGATTTTTATTGATTATCAAATAAGGAAAGTGAAATAAAGGACAAAATATGAAAATCGTGGTAGGCGTACAAAATCTGAAAAGAAACATTTCTTTCTCATAAGTAATTTCAAAATTCGGTGGAATAAGTCCACTTTTCGGACATTCTTTCTAAAAAGTTCAAATTGAACATATAAAGAAGACCACATGATTACTTTTGATTGGGTCATTTTTGGTTCAGGAGGAATCAAAACCCTACACCGAAAACAAATTTCCCATAATTCATTCAATAAAAAATTTTACCATATGGTGCAGAACTTTGGACGGACACTGTATACTGCAGTTTTAGGAACGTGATTTTTTTGTATTATAAAAAAGAGGTTTTTATTAACTCTCTTGGCAAGACCCAAAATACCTGTGTAGCATTGACTTTTTAGAAAATATACTCATATTTTTCATTCTAGAGAGTGATCACACGAGCATGCCAAATTTCACCAGTTAACAGAAATCCTAATTCTAGCAAAACGAATATTTCAGATGAACCTGTGAGGTCTGTAAATGCAGTTTATTCGAAATACAGGGTGTTAAGTTTTACTTGATATTTACGATTTTCGTGTCTTCAAAGCCAAAAAAACATTTCTTAAAACAAGCGCGTTATGCCTTTGAAAAAGTCGGTCTTGATTGTTTTTGCAACTTACATTTATTTTAACAAAACAGACTACTTTTTAGTGATCTTTAATGATCAAGAGCAGAGATCTGACTAATAATTACATAGTGTAAATTAAAAAATTACTCTTTCATTTTTTCTGAAGAATGTTGTTTGCAAATAAAACTGAATTTCCCGAAATCTGCTTGTATATGCTGAAAGTATTCATAACTTATATTACTGATAAAATACAATGCAGGATAAACTGCAAGTTTCCTTACATGTGTTACTCTCGTATGGGACATCCTGTGGTTCTTTGTTTTAGGAAAAGCAGATAAGCAATACGACCTTTCCCATGTTAATATTTTGCGATATTTTTACAAATAACAACACCCTCGTAAGGGGACACTTTGTTTAAAAATCATTTAAAGTAGAGGCAACACACTTACAGGAATTATAGTTTAAACTAAACTGCGAATTAAAAAACCAAAGGATATCCTGCATATACAGGGTGTTACAGAAGATTGGGGTCGCTACTTCAAGGACGCGTTTTAGATGTCAATTTAAGATAAAAGTTCCAATTAGATTTTTTTTCTGAAATGTTTCCTAAGAAATATGCGACCTTTTGGTCATAATTTTATATTAAGCAATAAAAGATAAGTTTAAATTCGAAGCTTAACATAAACTGTCTAATTTATTACAATTCACCCAAATTGAAATTTCGAAATACTCGTAGCTATCGATATTGGGAGGATACAAACTCTTCATAACTTTTGAAAGCTTCTGAGTTTGACAATTCTAGTACCTTTCTTCTTATAAAAAAGAGTGCTGTTCTGCCAAGTCGCTTAAGCTAACCGTTTTCGACAAAAACGCGCTTTTGTAAAGATATATAGCAGAAACAGCATTTGTGCCCCCTGCCATAATCGACACCTGTAAGTATTTCCAAATTTCGACTCGAGTGATTTGTAGCAGATTTGTCACTCCTGTTATGCTCTAAATTTTAAATTGAATTTTATAACACGCTTGTGATACAGCGGCCCGAACTTATGTAGCGTCCTGTAAATCTCTGCGATACGCAAACCTGCAATACGCGAATTTTGTTGCTCAAACTAATGATTCCAGTATCACAGAAATTTTCATTTTCTTGTCAAGTCTGTTTATTCTCATGCAGTTGGTTCATCAGAAATAGTAAAATTCACAAGAAGATGGCTATGCCTGCGATGCCAGAATCAACAAAACGCACATATTAGGTCAGCGTTTATAATATTTAATTTTGTTTTTCGTAAAGGATGTGGTTAAGATTAGCAGAACCTTTTTTACCTGCACGTTGTGTGCTACTGTCAAAAATGTGCGTGCTCTAGTAGTTATACATGAGAAAAGTGCAAAAAGTCTAGACCAGTATAATGAAATGCTATATTGTTGAGATCGACAGTGAACAAAGATTAATAATCTATCAAAATGTAATTCATTTAAAATCAAAAAATTTATCATTTATCGCCAAGTCGGAAGTACAGTAAAGAATTGTATAATGGAATCTGCAGATATGTATGATTAGTTTCTACTATTTAATAGTAATACTAACTGAAAGCAAATTCTAGACAAAATTTAAAAATATTTGCAATTATGCAGGGGGCTTCATGATAATGGATAGAACGCTCTGGATATTGCAATAGTTTTAAATCCCCTGCTTAGTACCACAATAAAAGGTTGTTATACAGTTGATCTTCTTGTTCCATTAAGAATTATTACATCCAGGCACTTAACAGTTTTTCAGTTTCTTTGAAAACACAGAATGCATGACCGAGACTACAACATTTAACAAATTTAATAATATTTAAGACAAAAACTTAAAAAACTTAGTATAGAACACCCTGTATCAAATGCTTTAATCAAACCAGAGTTTAGCTAAATGCCATTAGCAAAAAATGTTTTTTCAACATGAGGAATCTACCTTATATCTTTGTCAGTATTTTGAGACATCCTCTATAAGATATTAGTTAATGTCAGGTTTAACCGTCGAATTATATTATGTCTGTACGACAATATGCATTAGTCTTCAAAGGATTATTTCACATTTATGATCTGAAAGTAAGTCGAAACGAAAAATTACCTGTGATTTATACGGACTCTTAAAAACTTACGTATGTAGTTCCAGAAAAATCAAAATCTTTGGGTAGCTCTGTAAGTGTGTCAGTCACTTGTATCAAAGATTACAAATTTAGTAAAGCGTACAGAGAGAAATAAAGAAAAAACGTTCTATGTATCAGCAAATAAAAGCCTAATGCCTGCTGATATCTTTTATCATTGTTAATTTACTCCCTACTTGTTCTCACTCAATTAAACAAATAATGTATCTGATATTTTGCTCCATACGTATTATCAAGCATGAAAAAGATTAATTAAAATTGCATATTCGTTGTAAGATATTGATATTTATTATTTCCCTGTTTTAGGTAAAAGTACAATATGGCTGAACCAGATCTATGTGATTGCATTATGGAAGAATTTCGCTGTTTCCATTGTAAGAAGTATCTCTCAGTTTCTCCAATAGCTATTTTACCTGATGGGAATTCTTTATGTGGAATTTGTTCCTCGTCAGCAAAAGAAACATACAAAGAACTGGTTTTTGAAGATTTCTTAAAAACCCTCTTGTATCCATGCAAATTTAAAGATCGTGGATGTAAAGAACGCCTGAAGTTTGGTGAAGCACAGGATCATGAAGGAAACTGTTGTTATCATCCATTTATGTGTCCAGTTTTTCCGTACTGTACTTGGCAAGGATCTGTAGCGGAAATGCTTAATCATTTCTACAACTGTCACTCCAATATAATTGCCAAACAGATGACATTTAAATTAGCTGTATATGATAACGATCAAAGTGGGTTTCGATTAGCTTGCGTAGATGGTGCAAATGCAATTCTAAAGTATTACTACAACGTTAGTACTGGAAATCTACAATACCACATATATAACCTCAATCCAGATGTCCAAGAAATTAAGGTAAAGATAGGGCTGCTAAACGATGCAGATATGGACTATGGATTTTATTTAAAAGGGGATCCACTTTCCCTTTTTAATGAAAGCTTCTATAAAGATTTTTCGGAAATTCCAAATTCAAAAACATTAGCTTTGCACAATCTATTTCCTGTTTTGAATAATCCAAATTATGTAAGAATTAATATAACTTTACAAATTGTTAAATCTGATGAGAATGAAAAGCACAAGTATGATAAGGATAGCAAGCAGTTTGTTGACTATGATTTGATAAAAGATTTAAAATGCAGCATGTGTCTAGGCTTGTTATTTCCTCCTGTATATAGAAACCCAACCTCAGACAGCGCTATATGTTTTTATTGTCATACTCGATTCACCGAAGAATGTGAATTGAATGAAGATATAATAGAAAGAGTCAGTGAAACAAATTTTCCATGTCATTGGAGAGGTTGTGAAACTATAAAATCTGAAGTAAATCTTGTGGACCATGAACTGTCTTGTAAGCTGCGAATGTTATATCCCGTGTAAAACCGCATGGAAGTTATTCAGACGATGAAATTCAAGGATATATAGGGAAGAAGCACAATTACAAGATATTTATAACAATCGCACCATTTATATTATATTTAACTTTGAAAGTGCCCAATTTTCTTTTAGTTTGGATTTTGTCTGTAAGTTTACGAATGATACAACTCTTATCGTACGGTTTGAACACGATCATTGCAAAACTAATTATAAGTTACAGATGAAGTTGCCAATGAATCACACAGTTTCCGTAGAGGATTTGCCTCCTTGTTTTAAAAATTGCAAAGAAATTTGTGTATTATTTCAAATATAATATAGAATGGTGCATTCTTTTTAGTTTTTTTTTCTTTTGTATTTACTGGTTAGATTAAATGTACAAGTACAAAAATCTTTTTTTTAATCTTTTAATAAAGGTGCTATTATGCATTTGTTGTTCTGCTTGCTGAAAACAATACTGTAGGAGAAAAATAGGATATTTCAGGTAATTCGTTTCTAGAGTATAGAATTCCTAAGTAGAGTTCAGACCATCTGTGAATTGAAGATAGCATCCTTACTGAAGGAAGGTGTACACACGTATACATAACCAAGGATAAACCAGGATTTTAGATGACATAATTATTATAAAAATCTGACATTTAAACAAGATTTCTGTAGTTGAAAAATTATTTTATCTTTATACTCGTACAGGATTCTTATAGATTTCCTAAAAACAAAGAATCTGACAGAATTATTGTTTATCTGTAAAAGTTATTAGTTCAACATTATTATTATTCATTGTTATTACACACTCTAACGTTGAATTAATAAATTTCTTCAAATTTGCGATTTTACAGATAAACAATAATTCTGTCAAATTTGAAGTTTTGTTATCCATGGCCACGGCGTTTTTCTTTCTAAAAGGCTGTCTGTTGTTTTACGATAGTTACATGTAGACAACAGCTGTCTTGAACACTTGCAAACCTTTTGTGGGATTTAGAGCAAAACATTCTTATACAACACCTATAGAATTTTATATGTGCAGAATGAGAAAAACATGGAGAATCAAAAAATGCCACAAAAAATACAGGGTGTGATTTAAAAAACCAAAGTTGTGTTCATTTCCGGTTTAATCGAAAATGCAAAAAAAATCTGAAAGTGCCACCAAATAGCACACATACTCGTGGACAACAAAATATTTAACCGTTCTTTTGTCAATGGCAAGACAAAAAAGTTACCGAATGTTCCTTTCATTTTGAATGACACTGTATAGTAAGTAATTATGAAATTGCGATTGCTATAAACTGAAAAGTATAAAATTTGTAATTTCATGTTTCTTATTTGAATTATAGAATCAACAGTTGTATTTGTTTTTATAAATGCATCACACTAATTTATGACTCTCCCATTGACAAACCTTTTGTGTCCTTTTTCCATGAAATTGCAAAAGCCAGAACAGATGTTTGTTAATATTATGCAGTATAAATCTTGAAGCATATTTTATGTGTAATGCTACTGTCATTTATTTATTTGTTAATTTTACTACTTTCAAGTTGCTCATTCGTTATTTTAAATTGTTTTGGGTATTCGTGTGTGTTGTTCACCAAAGGACATTATGCATTAAGAGCGCTAAGCACTAGTTTAGGAAGTTTCTGAGGGACGCAGACTTGCAGGGGTAGTTGTCTATTCCCCTTAAAATTGACAGACATATTTACGCCAAGAAGAGACTAACCCCGTAGAGGAAGAATAATATGGTATATAACAAAAGGTTATTACCTGCGTAGTTTACAGAAAAAGGGATTTTTCCGAGAATGCTATTTCTACTTCAAATTCGTTTAGGTAACTGTGCTACTTCTAAAAATAAGTAAATAAATACTTTTTTATTTTTTATTTCTTATTCGTTATTTACATTGACGGGGAAGATTAACGTATGCTTTTTTATGAAAGATATCTTGTTGTCAAACGGCTATAATTGTCATGCAACTTTATTGAATATAAAAAGTAACTTAGTTTCAATTAAATTACATTTTTACATAGAAAAAATACATATACACAACTTTGTTTCTTGTTCTTTTTTTTTACAAATGCTTTCTCGACTTTAGAAAAATGTTAACGTTTGTTTTATTGTGCGTTAATTTTGCCGGTCAGTGTATTGTATCCTTAACAAACTTTTTCGCTTAAAAGAATATCGCATAATAGAATATAATAATAGTCGACAAATTATGGTTTATGACTGATGTCACTTTCTTGAAACATAACGGTACAAGGGCGTCATAAATCTATCAGTCTCTAATAATACATCTGAGAGTGGGTGTTTCTTTCTTGTACCATTGTTAAATTTACTTAAACTCGTATTTAAGCCTTGTCTAAGGCTTTTAATCTTTTTTAGAGTAAGTTGTTTAACATTTCAAGATTTTGTGGGTTCTTTCTTTTTACTTCCTCTTATTTAAATTTGATTCTATGTAGGTACCATAAATAAAAATTTCCCTTTTTTGTAAAAACATAATTTTAATCTCATTAATGGACATTGAATTAAATTAGATTTAATAATTGCTTCAATAAATAATTAATACAGTATCCTTACTTTCATTTTACTTGAAGCTGTGATAAATAACGCTGAAAGTTTTATAGTATAAACCTCAAGCGATGTGCAATAACCTCATTTTGTTTTGCAGAATTTTGACAATCCTAAAGTCGGTTAATGGAATATACCGGTTATTGGAATAATTCTGCTTGGCCCGAACGTTATTCCAATAAGCGGGTCTTACTGTATTTACTTTCAAATAGGGAAGACGCATAGGTATACACTTCATAGAAAGGGCAGCTTAAACTGAAGGGATGCGATAATAATCAAACAATATAAAATACTTCAATATTTGCAGTACATTATTACGTATTGTACCTCATTATTAAACAAAATTACTTATGAACCACTATGAATAAAAAAACAGGAAAAGTCCAACTATTCTGTGTTCAATCGCCGTAGCATATTCAAGTAGTTTTAAAGTAAAATAATATTTGTTGGGTACAAGAAGCATAAAAATATCATCCGTGACGAAAGCTTTGATAAAACCGACAAACTATATAATACGCAGGAAAGAAGATGTTTAAGATAAGGAAAAAAAAAGATGTAGGAAGGGTTGCCTATTGGGTTTCAAAAATTTCAGTTGTAATTAAAAATGCAATCATCACAAAAAATCGTGTATCATGATTACGATAATAATTAGCACCCTGCACTAAACTGGAAATAGATTTTTAAGATAAGTAGGATGTTTGTCTTGTATTACTTTTCACCCATAACATTTACTTCTAACAATAATTCATATTAATTATCTAATAGTTTATCAGTTAGTAATTAAGATAGTATACCCAATATTAATAATATACAACAAGGGAAACATAGTACATCAACTTATTTTATTATGTTTAAAGAAGCATTGTTTAATTTCGTTTCCTTAATTAGTTATGCATTTTCTCTTTAACTGCATTTTAGTATAGGTATTGGGAGGGTATTTTGCCATCTTAAGCGCGTTTTCTGGGCGACGAAACTAAGCAACACGCATAACACGCCATGGCAAGTTTTCAGATAAGAAAATCAAATCAAGTATTCGCTAGCGCTTTTGTTAGGTAATTCACATTGCACTTCACAGTCTACTACGTATTTGGAAAGAAACAAAACTGAAATCAAATATTTATGCGAGCAGTAATTAGGCAACACATATTACATTCCGCAGCCGTCTGTGAATTTGAGAATATGTAAAAAAATTAACTCATTTATACAAGTACTGATTAGGCAACCCAGATTACACATCGCAGCCGCTATAAAATTGAAATTCACGTAACATGTTACGCTAGCATTGATTCAGCAACGCACATTTGAATTAATAATGTAATAATAATAATAATAATAATAATAATAATAATAATAGTACTGTAAAAAATTGTATAATAATTCAGTTTCTTCTCTGCGTATATAAACTGCAATATTTGAAAAAGGAAAATCAACATAAAAAGCTTCTTAGTGATAACGACGTGGTAGCCAAAGAGGTTGAGAAGAAACTGAAATACGGATGGCTATAGGTAAGTATAGAATTAAAAAAGAAATTGTCTCACTTGAAAAGGGGAACAACTTTTTAACAATTATGAGAGAACACTTGTGTTTTACACCCTTAGGTAGCAGAACAAGTCGAAGGTTATTATGTGACTTTCGACTTGTTCGGGATAAATTCTACTACCTGAGATTGTAAGACCCAAGTGCTATCCCATAATTGGTCAAAAGTGGGTATAAAGTAATTCGCATTTTCAAACGCACTTGTAATTCGTTTTATAGTTTAAACTGTAGAGACTGTTTCAAGAAATGTAAATAAATACCTTGAAAAAGTATATGAAAGAATATCCACGGTAAAACTCTAAACGTTAGCAGTGCATTGTTAGGAGGTCCCAATCCTTTAGGAAAAGTGCCTAGCATCATAAAAAAAATTTAAATAATAGTAAAGATATTATTGTTTTTGCATTAATTTGCCAATTAGATGAGCTTTATTACTCTTACTAACCGTTCTAACATCACAAGAATAAGGAACAAAATGCACACGTTATAAAACAAGTGAACGAAAGAAAAGGTGAATGCAACACAGTAACAAATATTTCATAAATAAAAAAATATTTACATGTTTATTAGCATAAAATGAAATTAACTTTACAATTATCAACTAATTAATGTATCTAACGAAATATTTAAGTATCTTACTATAGTTATATCATAGAAATGAAATTGATAAATTATTAATTAATTAACTAACTAACTAATTGACAATTTGATAAAACTGTAATAAAAGGATGTGTCCATGTAATTTTTTAAACGAACGATTGATTCCGACTTCCTTCTTCAAAACTTACACACATGAAAATGAAGTACCCTTTGGATTATTTTATGGCATGTCATTATTGATACACTAAAGTTGCTTCTTGACGTCTATCGAAGATGACGTTTTTATGCAGTAACGTCTTGGTTCCTTGATGGCAATCATAATCAAGGAACCTTATTACCTATAAAGATATAGTTTGATGTGTCATCATTTAAAAATGTATGTTAACTCACGGATGTACACTAGCCTCAGCAATTCAGTGTTCTAGCACCGATTCTACAAGTGCAACCCATCCCTTTACTCCAACCACTTCGTTGACTGCTCTTTCGAAACGAATCCATACTTGATGCGTGCATTCGCTTGAATATCAAGACAGATATTTCGGCCTGATAAGTTCTTCTTTAATCTTATGTAGAAACATCTTTGGTTCTACATTTGTAATAGTCACCTTGCTTCAGTTGGTATGGGTCCAACGTAATCTCTAGCAGATTATCCATAATTAAAATGGAAAATTCCGGAAGATTAATTAAATTGATTTTAGTCTACTCGGATGAAGAACGCCCCGAAAGATTCTTCCCTGCATCTCTTGCTCTAACTGATTTGAGCCTTGCAGCCTGGAATGAGAGGCTTCGACGACGATTTGATGTCTAGGTCTATCGATTAGAATTGATCTACAGTATTTATTGAGAATAGCACAGCATATATAAAAAAACTTCCAGATTCTCTCGGAGCCATAAGCAGCTTTCACACGACCAGAAACAAATTTGAATACGTGCTTTGGTCTGCCATTAACTGATTCTGCAATGAATCAAAAAGCAGTAAGCTAGGAATTATAATAAATTAGAAGTAGGTAGGAAAAGCCAAGACACTAGCATATCTTGCGGAACTGGTTAGACTCTGAACAAGTAGACTGTTGCTTTCCATGCTTGAGTAGGTTGGGTATGCATACGTCAATTCCATGGGACTTAGTTTCATCCACTACATCACGAAAACCACGATCCACACCGATACAGTCAGCTAGTTGGAAGAAACTTAACATAACTGGATTCTTCAACATTGATTTAAGAATTGCAGCATCGTCATTGTCTTCATGTGCAAAATATGGCCCGTCTGCAAACAAGATGTATCCATCAGACAGACAACCGATCATCATCTTGTGAAGGTTTGAATTCTTATGAACCGATCGTGTCTTCTTTTGAAGTTGGTGGTTTTGAGGCTTCTCGATGTAAACATACCTGCAGTCGAACACAACTGGCACACTTGTTGGCTGCTGATCGAGAACCTTGTTGGATACGAGAACAATATGATTCTGTAATTGAATTCTACGTTAGAAAGTGCTTCAACAATGCTAAAATGATTTTGTTGTAGTTTCGAAAATAAAAGAAGTTACAGTAAAACGAAGAAATCGGCCATTTTTCACTTTTTCTCTCTATGGAGAAAACAAAAGACGGCAGCTTATTTCTGGCAACGGTGATAGAATAAGCATGAAAAAAGAAGTCACTAGTACCTAAGCCGTTTTTATTTATCTGCGCTAATAAGAAAGTTACCCATTTAATCCCATCGAAATTGGACCACACTGTACAATATACTGTGTACATAACTTCGCGATATTTAAATAAATATAACACAAGTAACAAAGCACATAGCAGTAAATTTGCAATGTCTTTCGTTTCCTGTTTCTAAGATCTAGTACGTAATGTAGAATGTAGACCTGACTTGAAACGCAAAGAAGATGATGGCACCCAATCAAGAGACTAGATGTTCGCAGTAGAGGCAGGGAAGTGTACATCATCGTGCTATGTTATACATATCTTGTTACCTTAGGAGTGGTGTCTGTACTTGTACTGTATTCATGAATGTTTTATAATACGTAAAGAAGAGCGCTAAGTATAAGTCATTATTTAATTTCCTTGTAGGTATGTAATATTGAGGAATTATTAAGCTACAAGAGTAGGTTAATTAACGAAATCCGTGTTTCGATTGCTACTAACGGTATTATAAACAGATAAACACCGTATGTTATTTCTAAATGTTGGTAACTTAGTTCTTAACTCTACCACAAGCTGTTCTTGGAAAGTAATTAACATAAAATTATTTCATTCAATAAGCAAAGTATCATGCGGATGATAACGGCATGATGCAATAAAGAAAGATTCTGAATTTGTGTAGAGATACAAAGGATGTTATTGAGAAATAAATATATAAACATTGACCAACAGAAACTAACCGTTGACCACCAGCTTTACAGAACCAAATTAACGCTTTTATTGAGAAAACTTGGTCAGCTCCGAATAGTGTAGTTTCATAAGACATGCAGTTTGTGTCGCCTAATAAATGCTGAGAGATGCTTGTTTCTTCTTTTTTTACTTCTAAAAGCAAAGTTGTTCATACTGTACGTAATGTGTGTTGTCTAATAATAAAGTTGCACATAAATGGCTCATTTAACTCATTTTTATTCTTAAGAATGTAGCAAATACTTGAATGTAGTTAGTCATGGAACGTAATGTGTGTTGCTTAATCAGTGCTTTTATAAATACTTGATTTCTTTTTATTTTTTTTCATATGCGTGGACGACAGCGTCTTGTAATGCGTGTTGCTTAATTAATGCTTGCATAAATACCCAAATACGTAGTAGACTTTGAAATGCAATGTGGCATGCCTAACAAAGGCGCTAGCTAATACATCATCAATAGGAGGAAACCACGTGACCACGAAATTTACGGTTGGTTAGGCAACACATCTTGCACTGTTGGTAGCTGTTCAACAAGAGCTTTTTAGCTATTTTTTCAATTTTATTAAATTTAACTGTCCACTATGAAGGATTTTTCATAAAAAGATAATTATGCAGGTAGGGTAAACGCACCAATACCTGGTCATTTAAACAATATTTGAAGTTCAAACTCATTTAAATTTAAAACTAAATATTTAATAATGAATTTTTTGTATAGTTATGCATGCATAAATGATATACATACTCAATCATTAAGAGTCATTAAATGTTTAATTTTATATTTAAAAAAACCATTTATCAAAACCGCCACTTTGGCAGCCGTCTTAACACAATCGTGTTCTGGGAATAATTAAAGATTAATAATTGACGTGTAATTTTTATTTTCTGAAATTAATGTAACAGTACTTAGAACTAGGTATGCTAGATAACAGAACTAAAAATCGCAATTATTTCAGCTGCCATAATTTATTTATAAAAAAATAATTCATTAGGTAGCAGGCCACTAGAATTTCATTAAAAATAATGGCTTACATTTCTCTTAAATTTTACAATTCCATTTAGTTATTTTACATTTTATTGCAATTTATGTACAAATTACATAAATGGTTCGATATGGCCACCCTGTTTCTCTAAACATAACCGAACTCTATTTTTGGTGTGAGATCGGGAGACCGAGGGGGCCATCGTCCACAACAACAACAATCAAAGAACTCTTCCAAATAACGAATAGTGGTGCGTGCCGTATGTGCTGATGCACCATCTTGCTGGAAGTAGCCTTCTTGGATTTCATCATCCAATAGTTGTTCTATAAAAGGTGTTAAAATATTATCTCAGTATCTTTCTCCACTGATTGTGTAATTAACAAAACAATGGACCATAGATCCTGCATTTTGACATTGCAACCCATACACCAACCTTCTGGGGATGCAAACTTGTTTCTTCATAATTGTGGGGATTTTCTGTGGCCCAGGTTCTGTAATTTTGACTGTTCACTTAGCACGACAAATGACACCATGCTTCAGCTGACATAAATGTAATATTTAATATGTCATCGTTGTTCAAGTGTTGCATAAACGACTGACAGTATTGAACTCGTGATGATCATGCGGAAACAGTTCTTGTATTACAAACACTTTATAGGGATGCATTCGTAGCTTCTTTTTTAATACAACTTGGCAACTTCCATAGGAAAGTCCTGCGGAAAAAGTTGTTGTTTAGATTATGGTTTAAAATAGTTTAAATTGTTTAATGAATGTAAATAATTCAGAAATAAATAGCAATGCCAGTTTTTTATTTAAGTTTGCTAATAAAACAATTAAATTACTACAAGTGATAAATAATTCAAAATAATTCATAATTTAAAACACAAATGAAGCAAAACATATTATTTGTTTAATGCAAATAGATTCCTACCTGTTTCAGTGGCTAAGCGTTTAATGGATTTATGGGGACTACGATTCATTCGCATCTGCATGTCCTCGAGAACTTCATCGGTTAATACGGTTGGTCTACCAGACGATTTGCCTTTGCAGATGCAATGTTTTTCTTCAAACCGCTTAAGTATATCATGTCTACGACGTACAAATGCATCGTAGTGGACTTGCACTTCAGGAAAAGCTTGTTCAAATTGTTGGATACAAGATTGTAATGAATAGGTCCATGAACCATCTGCATTCTGTGTTCCACTTCGATAGTGAGCTATTAAAATAAATTTATCTTGTTCGCTAGCAAAAGGCATCGCAAAAACGTAACCTTCCAAACTGAAATAATTATGCAGTTTCAAAATTTATTATCACACTTGGAATGCATTAAAACTAACTTACCTCGATTAACTCACAAAAAACAGATTTAGTCTTGAAAAAGACTGATTTTTAAATAGAACAGAATAAACTAGAAAACGCAAAACAGAGACCAAGAAATCACGGAACGTACGCATGCCGATGTAATTTTAGGTTAGAAATGTACTCGTGAGGGAGACAGCCAACGTTGAAAGGTAAAATTTCGCGCCACTTTTAAATTAGTGGTCACGTGGCTTCCTCCTATTGATGATGTCCCTGTACTTGATTTGGTTTTTTTTTTGAAAACGTAGGTGCCATGGCGTGTTATGTGTGTTGCCTAGTTTTGTGGCCCAGAGAACGCGCTTAATGCATAAAGTACTTTATACCAGGTTTTAAACTTTAATCAAATATATTATCAAACACAACTAAAATGAGAATTCTTTTGTGTTTTAATTTTTTAAATGCTTTATATACTGGACTTAGACATTT
This sequence comes from Ignelater luminosus, assembly GCA_011009095.1. Taxonomy (NCBI): domain Eukaryota; kingdom Metazoa; phylum Arthropoda; class Insecta; order Coleoptera; family Elateridae; genus Ignelater; species Ignelater luminosus. Next base: position 144,253 of record VTPC01001572.1, read on the forward strand.
GACTACTCTATTAAACTATGTAAAAAGTTTTAAAAGAGGTCTTCTTTTCTTTTAAACTATTGAATATTCTGCTGAATTTCTATATTTAAAAATTGGTTAGTTAGATTTTTTCAATATCTGCTATTGAAAGAGGTAAAACATCAAAAAGATGAACAAAACAGAAAGGTAGTTTTGAATGGCAAACAGTTGGGTACAGTATTTGCTAAGAGTGTCATATTTATAGTACCTTTGAACAGATTTTCCAGTTTTTACAAAAAGATATTTTTAAATACATGACAAATGTAAATGGAATCTTAAGCGGAAGCACTTTAACCAAAGGATAAAAGCGCTTATTATGTTTTAACAGAACTTCTAGGACAGAAATCAGAAGATGAAGCCATTCTTGAAAGTTTATCTGATAATCTACATGCTACAGATCTTGAGAATGTTACAAAAGCCACTGCACCAAGATTTATCTTTAAATGCCTCGAAAGATAATCTCAAGATGTACAGTCTTTTTTAAATTAAATGAGAATCTAGATTTAAATTGTATAATAATTGCTGTACTTTACACGTTGTTATTTAATTATGAATTGTAAATCTAAGAATATATGTATCTAAACAATTGATCTTTCTATTAATTGTAATAGAAACATACACTGAGCTACATGTATTACGCGATTTACATCCTTCAGATTCTCATTTAATTTGGCAAAAGCTCTGCATAGATAACGTGAGACATGTATACGTAATGTATGATCCCGCTCATCTTTTGAAAAGCTTAAGAAGTAATTTAATGTACAGAAATTTGACAACCATAGTTGATGAAAAAAAAGTTAATTAGAATTAAATGGTTTCAACACTTGAAATTGATAAAAAAAGTTTACTATCACGATCGATGATAAAAATTACAGATCATCATATTAACCCAACTAATTAAAAAAAAATTTACATTAAAAAACTGCCAACTTTATGCTATATCTCGGACGTAAAAAAGTTGACAATCCTTTGGGGATAATTACCATATTACGTATATAACCCTAGAAGTTAGACTTAATATCTGGGAGGCTATGAGAAATCGGTCCGGTTTGTACTCCTTATGAGCAAACTGTTTGTCCATTTAGCCGACCTTTATCTCTTAGGGTTGAAAAGACCCTAATGCAGGCCATCTCCCACCTAACACCCTGTAGACTACAATATAACTGTCTTACGTTAGAAACTTGCTCAGCTGTTTATGTTGCAGGCTACATAATATCATTTTTATTCAAATTAGAAAAGTGTGAAAAATTTAGAGTAAATCTAGTAACGGAAAATGACGAAAATTAACGACAGCGAATTACTCATACTCAGTAGAGACTATGGTAATAAAGATTCTGAGATAAACTTTTTAAAGAGACCTACACCGCAATTCGCAGCTTATATCTCAAACCTTTTGCACTCATTCAATGAGACGTTTAAAAAATTCAATCGTAGATATAACATTTCTTCAAAAATGAAGTCAGTGTTGATGAAAACAGATAGTACTTCTCAAATTCTTCCCTTTGAATACTTAAACCACAAAACAATAATCATCGATCAACTAATCAAAATAAGACTTTTCAGGCAATTGAAATGGAAGGTTGAAAATCCTAATTTGCAACAAAAAATTGTGAAACCTAATAGAAAAGTTAGAACTCGTTCTAGCTGAAGTATATCTTTGCTCTGTTGATTATTTTTGTTTTTCCCTTTTTAAATATTTTGTGTGATGCTATTATTGTACCTAAGTAACTTTCTGTTTATTTTAAGTGTAATATGGAAATCATTTAAAAATACTGAAATTCAAAGTTTGAAGTAGTGGGGTTGTCACATCTTGGCTGATATTATCCTTAAATTGACTAATGTTTTTTGAATTAAAAACTATAGCTTCAGATTTTTTCTATTTTATTTATATCTGTATTCAATAAAATTATTAGTTAGTTCTAGTCGATTATTTGCACGAATTCGAATGTTCTTTCAAAATACATCAAGTCTTGAATGGAAGAATCAAATACATCTACTACGATTAAGGTTGGAAAAATTTTATCGGGTCAAAAGTTTTCAATTTGAAATAAATTTTTTTGAAAATGTTTACTATACATAGACTTTGATTGATTATAGGTACTGTGGGAACAGAATTAGTGATATTGCTTATGCGATTATGCTCTAAAAGTTCTTCCTTTGGAAAATGTTTGGTATATTCTAGTCCAATTAATATTCTCTTTTAATTGTCACTTGTGCGGTTTAGTAGTGCAGATAATGATTAAATAGACAAAATTCTTGAAAGAAAGTACACCAAAAATACTATAAACTGGACACTGCTAAATAACTAATAAGCCCTTGTTATATCATAATTCTATTTTTATTGACTCTTCTTCTGTTGTTTCGTTCGCATTGTTTTTCATATTGTACGCAATTGCCAATATTCGGTATTCTGATTTGTAATGTTGGGGTAATTTTAAAATTGCCGCCTTATCATCTTAGAAGAAATTGCGACTTGACAACGGTGTACAGCGAAAGTTCAGTTGTCGCTCGAAAAAAGTCCCCAAGCAAGCGCATTAGATTTCGCATCTTCCCCGCAATATGTCAATCAACGGTAGCGCAGAATCATTTGCAAAATAAACTCGATAGAACAGTTTTGCGTTTCTGCGCTGATGATAACTGATATATTTTTTACTTATTTGTACTTATCGCACTTTTTCCACTTTGTATAGTTATCTATGGGCGTGGGAGATTAAAACGCGATCAACGCATTCTTTGGTCTGTATTTTAATTATTGTAGAAACGTTGTGTTGTAGACCCACGTACAGCAAAGGTTTGTTATTTTTCTTTTATTTGCAATATTTGGTATGTTATTTTTATTTGTAATTTTGTTGTAGATAATTTATTCATTATTAGTTTCTTACTAACCTACAACTATGAGTAGATTGTTTTGAGTTTTTCAAATGTAGTATTTCTATGTACCTAGACAATAGTAGACCTAAATAAAGTTGCCAGATGTTTTTTATTCTGGAACATGTCTTATCTCTTAAGGTGACCGGGGAAGTCCGGAATAATTTTTATGGCCTACCTTTTAGGGGGTCCGGGGAAGTCCGCGATAGTTTTTTAAAGTGCTCTAAAATGTTGAACCCCAGCTTCAGGGAGATTTTCCATATGTTTGGTTTAAAGCCAGGGAGGTGACTTCCGACTTTTGTCAACTGGATTTAGAAAACTATGATAATGTTTCATAATTATCAAAACTGTTGTTATATCATAATTCTATTCCTGTCGACTCTTTGTCCGTTGTTTCGTTAGTATATTTTTCATATTGGTTAACAATTGCAAACTTTAAAAATCCCGTCTTATCATCTTAGAAGAAATTGCGGCTTGGCAACGGTGTACATCAAAAGTTCAGTTATCGCTATATAGTTCTAGAAATGTCGAAAAATACCGCTGGTGGCAGCATATTTCCGAATTCTAGTGTTAAGCCAAGGTGAAGTGGAGAGTGTGTTGCGAGGTAATACTAAAGTTCTCAAACAAACGCATTAGGTTCCACATCTTCCCCGCAATATGCTAATCAACGGTAGCACACACCCATTTGCAAAATGAACTCAGTCGAACAGTTTTGTGTTTGTACGCTGATGAGTCACACTGCATTCTATAACTGATACTTTTTTTACTTATTTTACTTATCGCACTTATTCCACTTTATGTCGTTATCTATGGGTGTGTTGGAACTTAAAACGCGATCAACGCATTCTTTGTCTTGTGTTTTATTGTAGAAACTTTGTGTTGCAGAAGCTACGTAGAGCAGAAGTTTGTTATTTTTATTTTATTTGCAATATTTGGTATGTTATTTTTATTTGTAATTTTTTTCTAGATAATTTATTCATTAATAGTATATTACTATCCTCCAACTAGGAGTAGAGATTATTATGAGTTCTTGAAATGTAGTATTTATATGTACCTAGACAATAGTAGACCTGAATAAAGTTGCCAGATGTTTCCTATTCTGGGACATGTCTTATCTCTTAGGGTGCCCGGGGAAGTCCGGGATAGTTTTTTAAGTGTTCTAAAATGTTGAACTCCAGCTTCAAGGAGATTCTTCATGTTTGGTTTAAAACTCGGGAGGGTCTGACCCCCTCGCGACGGTTTAGGGCTCAGGGGATGCCCTCCTAAGCCTAGTTGGTAGTCAGGGAAGCTCTTGCGTTTGTTTCGAAATTCGGGGGATCCCCCATGTGCTCGGAGTCGGTTTTGAAAGAACTTGCAAATTTGATGTTCTAGATTTATCTTAGTTTTTGAAAAAAGTTATTTTAGTTAGGTGTGAAAAAATCTGTGTCTAATTTTCGATGTTAAAACATAGGGGTCAGCAGGGATGTGTAAATGTGTCTTTTGCAGCTCTGGCACTGAAGTTATAGAAGAGGCTCATTTTCCTCTAAAGAGTTTAGTTCTAAACAAGCTTAAAGGAGGTTAAAGATGTAACAATGCTTTTAGGCTTAGGTGTGGAAAACTGTAAGAGATATACATCACAATCGAATATGCATTCGAACAAAGTTTTTATAGCGAAAGGAACGAGAATTCCTAAATTCTTATAAAATAATTTAAATTAATACAAAATATTTTATGCTGGATACTTTAAGTACTTATAATTATTATACGGTGTTCGCTAGAAAGTTCGTACAGATAAACACATAAATCCGATTTGTAATCAGGGCGTGCATTGCATGCATATGTACATATCTTATCTTCCAAATAAACATTAACAAAGACTTTCGTTAAGAATATCTAAAATAAACTTTGCACCAAGCATGCTACTGTACTAAAGCTTCATTTTTATTTTTTACATGAAGATAAGGAAAAGATTATTATTAGACCGTAAAATGAGTATCGTGCAATATGTATCTAATCAATAAGTGTTTTGAATTAGAGTGGATCGATTTTTATTGATTAACAAATAAGGAAAGTGAAATAAAGGACAAAATATGAAAATCGTGGTAGGCGTACAAAATTCATAAGTTTTTTCAAAATTCGATGGTATAAGTCCACTTTTCAGACATTTTTTCTAAAAATTTCAAATTTGACATTTAAAGGAGATCACTTGATCACTTTTGATTAGGTCGTTTTTGGTTCAGGAGCAAAACAAAACCTGTGATGCTGGAAAGAAATTCTCCATAACTCATTCAATAAAAATTTTTCCCATATGGTGCAGACTTTTTGGCGGACACCGCATACTGCAGTTTTAGAAACGTGATTTTTTTTTGTTTTATAGACAGAAGAGGTTTTTTTTAAATTGTGTTGGCAAGAACCAAAAAACCCGTGTAGAATTGACTTTTTTATTCTAGAGAGTGATCACACGAGCATGCCATATTTCAACAGTTAACAGGAACCCTAATTCTAGCAAGACGAATATTTCAGACGAACCTGTGATTTCTGTAAATGTATTTTATTCAAGATACATGGTGTTAAGTTTTATTTGATATTTACGATTTTCCACTTCTTAAAACAAGCGTGTTATGCCGTTGAAAAAGTCGATTTTGGTTGTTTTAGCAACCTACACTTAATTTAGCAAAACAGATTACTGTTTAATGATCTTTAATGATTAAAAGCGCGGATCTGATTAATAGTTACATAGTCTAAATTACAAAATTACTCTTTTATTTTTCCCGAAGAATATGTTGTTTGCAAATAAAACTGAATTTCCTGAAATCTGCTTGTATATGCTGAAACTATTCACAATTTATATTGCTGTAAGAAGCAATGCAAGATAAAGTGCAACCTCCGCTACATGCGTTACTCTCGTATGGGATATCTCTTGGTTCTTTATTTTACGAAAATCATTCTGACTTTTCGTAGGCTAATATTTAGCGACATTTTCACAAATAACAACACTCGTAAGAGGACACCTTATTTAAAAATTATTAAAAGCAGAGGCAACACACCTACAGGAATTATCATTTAAACTAAACTGGTAATTGAAAAATCAAAAGACATTCTGTATATACAGGGTGTTACAGAAGTCAGGGCCGCTACTTCAAGGGAGCGTTCCTATTGGATTTTTTTCTAAAATGGATCCTAAGGAAGATCCGCCTTTTCGGTAATAATTTTATTATAAACAATAAAAGATAAGTTGAAATTCGGAGCTTAGCGTAACGTTAATTTGCTACAACTCACCTAAATTGAAATTTTGAAATACCCGTAGCTGTCGATATTGGAGGGACATAAACTCCTCTTCTTTTTATAGCTTTTGTAAGCTTCAAATTTTAGTATCGTTTTTTTTTTACTAAGAAAGGTACTGTTGTGGCTAGTCGCTTAGGCTAACCGTTTTCGACAAAAACGCACTTTTGTAAAAGTCTAGCGCAGAAACGGGATATTTTGTACCCTCCCATAATGGGCACCTGTAAGTATTTTGAAATTCCGACTCAAGTGAGTTGGTCAGTCATGTTATGCTCCAAATTGCATCAATTTATCTCTTATCGTTTAATAATTATGGCCAAAAAGATGTGTTTTTCGGAGCCCTTTTGTATCTTTCTTAGAAACTATTTGAGAAAAAGAAAGAAAAAGAAATATTAAGCCTTTTGTTTTTTCGAAAGTATCTGGTTAAACTAATCAAAATCTCTTTTATCTTCACATTGTGTGGTACTGTCTAAAAATATCCGTGCTTTAGTAATTATACATGAGAAAAGTGCAAATAGTGTAGAACGATATAGTGAGATGCTACATTGTAGAGATCGACAGTGAACACTGAGTAACAATTTATCAAGGTGTAATCCATTTAAAATCAAAAAATTTGTCATTTCTGTTTAAGTCAGAAGTACAGTAAAGAACTGTATAATGGAATCTGCAGTTAAGTTTCTTCAAAAGACTTTATGTTCATAGTATGTCTTTCATATTTTTAGGAGATATGTATTTACACCCTGTATATGCTGATCATGTCAGCGTATAAACATATTTGAAGAAAATGCTTAGTTTCTACTATTTAATAGTAATACTAACTGAAAGCAGATTCTGGACACAATTTAAAAATACTTGCAATTATGCAGGGAGCTTCGTGATAATGGATGGAACGCTCTGTATATTGCGGTAGTTTAAGATCCCCTGCTTATTACAACAATAAAAGGTTGTTATAAAGTTGATCTACTTGTTCCATTAAGAATTCTTACATTCAGACACTAAACACTTTTTCATTTTTTTTTTTTTTTTGAAAACACGGAAACCGTAATTGAGACTACAATATTTAAGAAATTTAATAATGTTTAAAACAAAAACTTAAGAAAACTGTAATACGTAGGTTAACGCCCACGGTACCCTCAACATGACGCGAAACGGCCATAGCGGGAAGACATTACAGTTATTATTAAGATCTTGGTGTGTCTCATCAGAGTTTCTGGACTGTCTTGAGTTGCTTTGATAAACACAGACAGAATAAATTCAGTTAAACTAGTTAACTTTGTTTATCTTAAAACATTAGTTTTTTTTAAACTGCACAGTTTTGTTACAAAGGGCTACATGTAAGTAGATCACCCTGTATCAATTGTTTTTAAATATTGCAGAGTTCGGCAAAATGCTATCTACAAAAAGATGTTGTTTCAACATGAGGAATCTAGCTTATAACTTTGTCAGTATTTTGAAACACCCTCTATAAGATATTAATTAATGTCAGGTTTGACCCACGATTTATATTATGTCTGTAGGACAATATGCATTCATCTTCAAAGGATTATTTCACACTTATGACCTGAAAGTGAGTCGAAACGAAGAATTCCCTGTGATTCATACGGATTCTTAAAAACTGACATAGTTTCAGAAAAATCAAAATCTTTGGATAGCTATCTGTAGGTGTCTGAGTACTTTCTGTCAAAGATTACACATTTAGTAAGCGTACAGAGAAAAACAAGAAAAAATGTTTCATTTATCAACAAAAAAACCTCAGGTCTTCTCATACCTTTTATAATTTCTAATTCTGAAGTTTCAAAGTTAAGTAGCTCGATCTTCAACAGTGATGTTACTTCCTAACTGTTCTCATTCAATTAAACAAATAATGTATCTAATATCTTAATCTATACATAGTATCAAACATGACAAAATATTAGCGGAAATTACATTTTTCTCGAAAGATATTGATATGTATTCTTTACTTGTTTCAGGTAAAAACACAATATGGCTGAACTAAATCTAGGTGATGGTGTTATGGAAAAGTTTCGCTGTTTCAAGTGTAAGGACTATCTGTCAGTTTCTCCAATTGTTGCTCTACCTAATGGGAAATCTTTATGCGGACTCTGTTATCTGTCAACAGAAGAAATAACACACAAAGAACTGGTTTTTGAAGGTTTCTTAAAAATCCTTTTGTTTCCATGCAAATTTAAAGATGGTGGATGTGAAGAACGCTTGAAGTTTGATGAAACACAGAATCATCATGCAAAGTGCATTTATCGTCTAATGAAGTGTCCAGTTTCATCGTCTTGTTCTTCGAAAGTGTGTTTTAAAGAAATGCTTGTTCATATCTCCGATTGTCACTCCGATGTAACTGCTACAGAGATGGAATTTACATTAGCTGTGAGTGATAAAGATCAAAGCGGAGTTTTATTAGTCTGCGTACATGGTGTGAATTTAATTCTAAAGTATAACTACAATGGTAGTTCTGGAAATCTACAATACTACCTACAGCATTTCAATACAGATGTCCAAGAAATGAAGGTGAAGATAACACTAATAAACGATGTAGATTCCGACTATGGATTTTATTTAAAAGAGGATCCACCTTCCCATTTTAATGAAAGCTTCTATGAAGATTTTTCGGAAATTCCAAATTCAAAAACATTAGGTTTGAACAATGCATTCCCTTTGTTGAATAATCCAGATTTTCTAAAAGTTATAATAACTTTAGATATCGTCAAATCTGATGAGAGTGAAAAGCAAAAGTAAGAGGAGGAAAGCGAGCAGTTTGTTGATAATGATTTTATAAAAGATTTAAAATGCAGCGGGTGTCGAGGCTATTTATTGCTTCCCTTATATAAAAAGCCAACCCCAAATAGTCCTTTTAAAGTTGTAATAATTATTTCTTTGTATTAGTTTGATTAATCGTATAAGTAATAATAAAAATGGGTTAATTAATGTCTTGTTGTGTTTTATTAACAACAAGTGGAGGAATTGTCTTTGTTAGCGAGTCAAGGACCGTTTCTTAGCTGCAACCGAGGAAAAATTAGTAAAAGAATTAATTGTCGGTAACACTATTCTGTGTTATGAACCGTAAGAATATTTTATATGTAGTGAGATGAGGTGAAAAAGGTAAGCTTGACCCGCTGTATTGTTATATTTCTGGTGATAGTGGTTGGTTTTCTTTATCCACCGTTACAACACTTTTTGTGCGTAGAATAAAGAATAATACGCAACAACAAGGCATAGATAATTACGTCTTTAAATTCTAATAGAGAAAAGAGCAAAGAAAATTGCATAACCAAACAGTGTTACCAATCAAACAATCTCTCCCTTTTCGTTACTACCAACTTACAATTCAAATCCGCTGCTACCCGACATCCCCTTGCATCTCATGTAATCCTAATGAGGAATCCGTAAAAGTTATAAGCGATATTTAAAGGATTTCTCTTAAAACCGATTGAAATTTTGTTCATTTGTCATCAGGATCACAGAAATGTAAGAGGATTAGGTTTTAGAAGTTTCTGCAGGTGACTGATTACCTAACAACACTTACGTAGTGCTAGAAACTGTAGGGAAAAGAGCAAAGAAAATTGCATAACGACACAGTGTTACCAATCAAACAATCTCTTCCTTTTCGTTACTACCAACTTCCAATTCACATCCCCTACTCCGCGGCATGCTCTTGCATCTTATGTAATCCTAATGAGGAATCCGTAAATGTTATAAGCGATATTTAAAGGATTTCTCTTAAAACCGATTGAAATTTTGTTAATTTGTCATCAGGACCACAGAAATGTAAGAGGGTTAGGTTTTAGATGTTTCTGCAGGTGACTGATTACCTAACAACACTTACGTAGTGCTAGAAACTGTAGGGA